>VWYK01021196.1:0-15444 GCA_013399775.1 Semnornis frantzii | reverse complement strand
GGTATTGGTTTAAAGTTGTTCTTTATGAAAGCATGAGGAAACTACTTTGGCTGCTGGCTCTGTTTGTCCTGTTCAAAAGATGATCTGCATTTAAGTTTCTCCCAGCTGTCGGGCTTGAGAACAGCATTCAGAAGGTATTTAGACACCTAAAGTCATCAACTGGGGTATGAGACCAGCTGAATAAGTGTAGTTCTGTCTTGAAGAATTAAAATTTTCCTATAGATGAGTGCCCAGTGAGATGAGGGTGAGTGCAGCAGTCAGTGAACATCACAGACATAGGAGATACGAGGATAAGCAGAGAACAAACCCACAAGCACTGCTGCTCCACAACAGGCAAAACAGACATCTTCCCCATCTCCTGGCCTTGCATCATGAAGGCAGTTGAAACCAAGGGCTATCATGGTGTGAACTACCTTTCCTGTTTCTGGTGCTTAGGATCATTATCACAAGGGAAGATCTATTGCTTAATAGAAATAAAGCAGGAGGAAAAAAACATCCATGCAGGTAAATTAAGAAAAATGTTATGGACAAATAAATTAGTGAGCAGATATTGACAAATAAGTAACTTTACAGCCCCTTGCAGCATAATCTCCATAAATAGTCCAGACAAGATTGACAGACAGGAATAATAACTTTTATTATTAGGTTATGAGGGATAACTGTGAGGGAAAAAAAAAAGGGTTGAAAGAATTTGTGGTCATGACAGCCTGTCTTTAGGTCTGCAACTAAAGCAGAAAACTTCTTGGTAAATAAACATTAGGGACAATTGTCTTACTTTGATTTAATTATATGAATCAATTAAACAATTAAAAAGGAAAGAGTTGCTAAAATCTCAGAAGCAGGTGCAAAAATTCAGGTTTGATTTCCCAAGGCAAGTTTTCACGATGATACTGAAGTAACTGTTTAATCCTTGCTTTCCTTTGCTGTTCCTGGTCTTTGCTCTACAACCAACTGCTGCTTGTGCAAAGGTGCTGTTGGAAAGGGTTAGGGAACTGAGAGAATTCAGAATTAATTATTGGAAACAGTTACTATTTTAGCTTTTTTCCTTTAGGTCACAGGACAGCTGTGGGGTAGAACTAGAGGCCAGTCATGGCTAAACATTTCAACTCCCATCCCCACTACAGTCAGAAATAGTGCTATGGATAGATGATGTCCATTTGGCTCAGCTCGACCTAGCATCACTAGAAAGGGCTGCCTGGCTACTCTTGTGCTGTGTAGGACAAGCAATGTTGTATCAAGGGCATGCTATCCAAAAATCTTTTGTCATAGAAACTGGAACCCAATGTATGACATATAAAAAGTCTGAGGATGGGAGGACTTTTTATGATGGACAATAGAGAAATACATTTGATACCTATAGGTAGGGTTTAGGCTGGACTGTTACTATTATCTTTGCTGGACTTGGGAGTTAGATTTGAAAAATATTTGCCCTTCATAATTGTGAGATACTTGATTTTCATAAGTGGCTTTGAAATCACCAAAGGCTTTGGTAAACCAGGCTTTACTGTCCTGATAAAACTCAGAAGAGTGAACAAGCAAGACAGTGACTATGTTTTCTTCTTAAGCAAAGATGAAAGACCCAGCACAGGAGACATTTGTACTGTCTCTCACCTGACAGGAAAGCATGTAGGTACCAGCAACAAACACAGACTAAAGCCTACAAACAAACCAGGTGAGCCCTACAATTACATACAATTATATTGTATGCAATTATATTCACTCCCTTCACTCCCTGTTTCTCTTGGAGACTCCAGCATCTCCAAAGGATATGCTGCGGTCTCACAGGCTGATATAAAACTGATAAGAATGGTGGTTTGGAGACTTCTACCCAGGCCACTCTGCTCTCATCCATGTTCCCTACAATTTCTTCAGAGATGTATCAACAGTGATGAATTTCATACCATTTACTGTCACAGAGTAAAGTAGCAACTCCTTATTTGATGTATAAATTATGGTCTTTCCTTATGCTGGATGATTAAACACACTATCTGAAGAAGCATTCTTCTTTGTAATAAGGTATAAGAGGCTTGACTGTTTTAATGTGACAGAGGAGTTTGTTTAGAGGATAAATCCCCTGCAGCACACTTGCTTGGATGCAAGACAGAACATGTGTTTTCATGTCAAGTTATCCAAAAGCAAGCCTTCAAAGGCTATGGATGTACATCCAGAGTTTCCAGTGTAGTTCCAGGCCATGAATCCTGAGCAGAACACTGGCCAGAAATGTGTTGTTTCATGGACATCTCATGGTAGCTGCAGCAGTCACAGGCCTGCTGTTTACTCTGCACATTTTGGGGGAAAAACTCTGTGCTTTGTGGGTTTTTTTCTGCCCCAAAGTAAAGCCCTGATTCAAATTTTATCTTTAATTTGTTTTATTGAGCTGCTGAGATGGAGGAAGACTTTGACATTAGAGGTTAGTTCTTCCTACTCTGCCGATGCCTTCTGCTTTATTGGAAACATTATTTAGATGAGTGACCAAAAGCTGATTTGATGGCAGAAGCTTATCAGCTGTTAGAGGTAAGGACTCAAACAAGCTGGTGCCCTGGATTTCTTCTCTTGTGTTGCTGGTTCTTGACTCCTTCCTGGGGATTTGATTTCATTACTCCTTTTCTGCTGTTACTGTGAGTGATGGGCCGTATATGGAGCCTGTTATCTCTTCCTGTGCTTTCAGCAACATAATGCCTAGGTTGAAATCATTATTACATGATTTTTTGAAGGCTTGTAATTTATATTGGACTAGGGGCAGAGTGCTCTGTGTCTTTCTGTCTGCCTTCTCCCTGCTTGGTAGAACAGCTCTTGAACCAAAATGATTCCTCATTTACCCTCAAATACTGGAACAGCTGTGGAGAAGAAATGTTTTACGAGATAAAGTGGGTAGTGTTGCAGTGTGACATCACCAGTCTTTTCAGCATTCATTGTCTCCATGAGACTGGAATAAGTTTAGATAATTTCCAAATGATGCTGCCATGTGCCTTGGAGCTCTCTGGGATTTTAATTTTGTCATCTTCTGGTGCTGGGAGCTCCTACTGCTGATCATAACCAGAAAACAAATGCTGCCTGTCAAGTGCAGGTTGGGAAGTAGATCTTGCTCTGACACTACCAAATGTTTGTGGTAACTTGCTGTTAAGATTAGAAGGTACTCTTTGTGGTAACTTGTCTTTAAGATTAGAAAGTACTCTTTTCTTTTACGGTGTTTCCCATCATTAACAGCAAAAAAAGTAAATGGATAGTAAAATAGGAAGAAATACCTGTCTGTCCATCCTTCCATCTACCCATTACCTCAGCACTCTTGAACATGTAGCTGATGTCTGCTACCTCATAAACTTCTCTAAGTTTGGAGAAAATACATTTGAGACATTTCGGCCTTCAATGCTGTCCTTAAACCCATATCCCATTGATTTTGCAGCCAGTCATCACGACAAATGGTCTGTGCTTGACTGTGAAATCCAAGTTGGGGGGTGTTAACCCATGTGAGTCTGTTCTCTGCTCTGGCCGATTCGTTATTTTGGGGGAATGTCTGAATGGAAAGAGGTTTTTGAGGTTCCTTCAGACGCTTTTAGAGGAACCCAGGAGGTGTTTTTGGAAGATGCTAAATAACATACTTCAGCATTTCTACTGTGTCAGCAGATTACAAATGTTAGCCCTTTGTAGTTACTGTATTCAGAGTGACAATAGAAGAGCCAGACTGGTGCATCTATAAGTCATTTGCGTTTTGTGTTATTTTTGTACAATTATGTGTTTGAAGAGAGAATGTTTTTTTCTTCTTTTCTTCCCCTGCCCTTTCCAAAGCTCCCTTAATTACTTTCAGTTCAGGTTGACTTACCATCTTATTCTAGGTAATGAAAGTCAGAATGGAAATAGTGAAACTTGGTCTAAAGTCAATCAGTCTGTTAAAGTCTAATACAAAACACACTTGTGGTTCATTCACTCCTGGTAGGGAAGCAGAGATACAGGTGATTCCCATTGAAGACCCAGAGAAGAAATGAAAAAAAGATCATTAAAGCAAATATCAGTGCTGCAGGCAGGAAGGGGAATGCACACAATGTGTGCTCTGTCTCTGAAGTGCTGCTGTGTTACAAAAGCACAGGAAATAGTTCACATGAATTTCAGAAGTTTTTATATTTTATTTTTTTTCCTGCCTTCCTCCCCAAAAGCTCTATAAACACTGATTATGGATGATGGAGTGTCACAAAGCAACGGTACCTTTATTGCACTTTTCATATTCATGTGGGTGAGAGAAAAGTGGCGTCTCCATGAATGAACCCTTCCAAAGCTAGAAAGCACAGTAGGAAGGGAAAGTGTTCTGTGGAGGGGCCTCAACTCTGTCCTATCTAGTTGAGAGGCTGGTGCAGATCTGGCAGAAGCTGTGATGTTGCGGGCTGTTGTAAATAACCTCTGTGCCCTTGTGCTTAGTTGATCAGTAGTGGTCCTGAGCAGAGGTTAGCAGCTGCAGATGAACCTTCGTAGCTTGTCGGCTGCTCGTCAGGCTGTTCTCACTACCAGCATGTGCCTGCTTTTGGTAGCCAGCTTTCTTGGTTATTCCTGTCTTCCAGATTCCTGACAAAGCAGTGTGGGTTAGTGGGGCTGCAGATTCTGTCTACTTGCCCAGCCCTCGTCAGGTAAACAACTGTGTGCGTGCCCTTCCTTGAGATGAGGTTCAGAAGTCAGTTCTGCCATTTTGCCTCCTTGTGCTTTACTTTATCCAGCTGTGAGATGAGAGAAAGTTTTCCAGACACTCCCAGGCAGGTAATTCTGGACCAGCTCCTGCACTGTGCCACAGAGAGATTAACTGGGCACTGGTTCCTCTAATCTCCTTGACTCCTTAGCTGGCAAATCTGTCTCAGCAGAGAAGTCCTCATCTTCAGTTCACATCCTGCACATTAAAGCTCCAGCAAAATTTCCAAGGTGGGACGGCATATGTAAAGTATTGTAATTGCTGATTTCTCTATAGTTTGCAGGTGTTTGGTTTGTTTTCAACTCATTGCCATTAATTGAAATTTTAATGACTTCTTGTGGCTTAGATTGGATGCGGTTATAATTAATTCCACGTGTACATGCCAGATATATGCGTATGAGAAATCTCTTGATCTAAGAATTGTTTCCTTGCAGGAACACAAACTACCAGCAGCTACCCAGTGCTAGCCTGGACTCTGCAGCCTGAGTTACTCTGTAGCTGCAAAAAGTAGCTTGAGTAATTCTAATGAGTGAGGCAACAGGCAAGTTCCCTCACCATGATATGGCTCAGTTTCCCCCCTCAGCAAGAATGTCATGCTAGGATTCACTTTTCAAAAAGGATTTTGAAACCATTGAATCATGCAGTGTGACCAAAATGAGGCATAAAATAACAGAATGGTTTTGGGCCGGAAGAGACCTGTATAGCCCAGCCCTCCTGCAGTCTCTCTTATGAGGAGAGACTGAGGGAGCTGAAGCTCTTTAGCTTGGAGAAGTGGAGACTGAGGGGTGACCTCATCAATGTTTATAAATATGTAAGGGGTGAGTGCCAGGGGGATGAAGCCAGTCTCTTCTTGATGATGCCTGATGACAGGACAAGGGGCAATGGGTGGAAGTTGAGGCATAGGAATTTTCATGTAAACATGAGGCAGAGTGTTTTCCATTGTGAAGGTGACAGGATACTGGAAGAGGCTGCCCAGGGCGGGCTGTGGAGTCTCCCTCTCTGGTGATATTTAAAACCTGTCTGGATGTATTCCTGTGTGATCTGATATAGGTGATCCTGCTCTGGCAGGGGTGATGGACTAGATGATCTTTTGAAGTCCCTTCCAGTCCCTGACATTCTGTGATTCTGTGACATCTTTAAGTAAGTCAAGTTGCTCAGAGCCCTATCCAACCTGACCCTGAATGTTTCCAGGGATGGGGCAGCTGCCTGGGCAACCTGTCCCACTGTTTCACCACTTCATGTTGTAAAAAATGTCTGTCTTATATCTAGTCTGAATCTCCCCTCTAATATTACTTTAAAACCATTGCCCTCTTCCTGTTATAACCATAATGACTTGCTAAAAAATATTGTCCTCTAACTTCCTTAGAGGCCCCTCCAAGCACTGAGAGACTGTAATAAGGTTACACCTCAGCCTTCTCTTCTTCAGGCTGAACAACTCCAATTCTCTCAGTCTGTCCTTGTAGGAGAGGTGTTCCACATCTCTGATAATTTTCGTGGTCCTCCTCTGGACCTGCTTGAACAAGTTCACATCCTTCTTGTATTGAAGACCCCAGTACTCCGGGTGAGGTCTCAATGGAGAGAAGCAAAGTGGCAGAATCACCTCCCTCAACCTGCTGGCCACAGCACATGTAGGTACAGTAACTGGTAATCACTCCAGGAAATGGATGGGAGCTTAGGTCTCCTTTACTCTTATTTAGTGTCATCTGCAAGAAACCAGAATATAAGCAAAATTGATTACTTTTGACATATCTCACAAAAGTAAGGCTCCCTTTATGGTCCTGACCAGAGTATCCTTGGGAAGGTGGACTGGTTTCTCCTGTCTTTTCTTAGTGTTTGATTTTTCCCTTTCACATGCAGGGCTCTGTGCTAATGAAGATTAAAGTGCTTGCCTGTCTTTCCTTGGTGCAGATACAGACCAAGTCAGTCTGTATCAATATGTCACTGGCATTCCAGTGGATGGCTGATGGAAATGACCCATTTGTCTCAGCAGGTGGAAGGTGTGCCTGAGACTCCCAAATGGCTGCAAGGCACACATATATTCTTCTTTGAGGAGCTCAGATTTAAACATTCCTTTTAATAAGGATGAGACACTTACATTTGCATAAGTGTCAGGCTTAATGGGACTTTAAAATGAATAAAACAGCTTAAGGATCACTCCTGTACAATTGGAGAGGCTGACAAGATGGCCTGGGAGGAGTGGTGCATGTCTTCCTGGTGTGGAGGGTAATGCCTGTGATCCTCCCCGGCACCTGCACAGGGCGCTGTCAAGAAACTCAATAACCCGTACTCCACAAGAGACCACAGAAGAGCCCTAAGCTACACAGCCTAACATCAGAAATAGCCTCCAGCATGCATATTAAAAGAGATACTATGAAATATGGGGCTTAGATGATTTTCTAAATTAAATCATCTCAGCATGTTACTAGGAGGCAACCATGCGCTGGTGACTGCCCCTCTGTTCACATGTTCTTAATCTGCAACTGGAGCAGCATGATGCAACCTTAAAACTTTTTTTTTTTTTTTTTTTTTTTTTTTCCCTTGGGGATAAGCCATGCTATATTATAAGGAATGTTACCATGTACTAAGGAGGACAATTACTGTACCCAGCTTCTGTGTAATAATGTGCCAATCAGTAACTTGATGTTCTGCTCCTGCCTGATTTCGAGCCTGAGCTTTTAACATGATTTGTTTTGGGTTCTCTCCAGTGAGTTCATGACTCACTGTGGAGGACTTTCCATGAAGTACCTTTATTTCTTGTTGCCCTAATTCTGTGCTGTCCTTCTTCAAATAGGAGGATGTGTGAGCCTATTGTAGAGCCAGGGTGACTTTGACACAATGACAGATCTCTGCAGCGACACTGTAGCTGAGCATGAAGTCAGTCCTTCGGCAATCCAGTATAGGAGTTTCTTTGAGAAGATGAGAAAGTGAGTATCTACTGCTGGCCAAGAGGAAAAGATCTTAATTCAGCTACAGAACTCTTCTTTGTAACAATTAACATCTGACTGCAAGAGACAGCATTCTTGGACAGGTGCTCAGTCACTCTTAAGATGTCTGACATCTTTACCTCGCATATTTTAGCAAAAGGTTCCCACAGCGCTGCCTTTAACCAGGTATTGAGAGAAACCTACCATTGTCTCCCCATGGCTACTACTACCCTGACTTATTCCAGCCCTTCTTTGGGGATCTCAGTAGAGCTTGCTAACTCTGTGCTAAGGCAAAGATGTGGTTGCTAAAAGGCTGTGGTAAATTGGAGGGGGGCCAGGAGTCTTGGATCCAGCCCAACTGTCGGTGTAGACACAGCAAATTATATATTGACCAAACTTGTCTGTGCGCCCTTGCAAGGGTCAGATCCTGGCTCCTGCTTTACAACAACTAAAGCTTCTCTGACAGGAGTGACTGATGCCTTTAGATCCAGGAGTCACAGTTCAGTTTATGTCCATGACCCAGCCAATGGACTGTGGCATAGTTTTCCAGAAAACTATTTCTTTTCAACCCTAGATTTGGTTTCAGACTCTTACATGGGAATGCTAGTGCATCAGAAAGGTTATTTATAGTTTAAGTTCTGCTAAAGCAGGTTTTTTTTTTTTTTTTAATTGGAACTTCTTTGTAACTGCTACAATTATAAATCATATTTGATATAATTTTCCAATCCCTTAAAATTTCCTCTCATCTGGTCTAGAAAGGGGTAATTCCACAACACTCCTTAACCACTTTTTCTAGATGACAAAAGAAGCAGCCCCATTAGGACTGGAGTCTGAATGGTTCATTAACAAATCTATAGTTACTGAGACTTTAACCTGCCTTGTACAAGCTCGGTAGTCCCATGACAGCGATGAAAGGTGAGTCCTCAAACAGAAAACCTGAATAGAAGACAGAATATTCATCAGCTTGATAACACCACGTAAGCCTGTAGATTCCTGGGCCTGTATGTGTTTTTGGATTCTGTGGCCTGATCAGGTGGCACAGTCAAATCCAACCCTGTCTAAGATTAAGTCACCTGAACACAATGTGGTCCTGTAAACAACCTAATTTGTAACTGGGCTGATTTAACCCTGAATGTTTCTCTGGAGCATTTTTGCAAGAGCACATGTAGTTGTGGCATGGATTAAGTTGCCATACTTTTCCAGATAGGTTTCCAATTAGGCAACAACAGCCAGTCCTATTGCACAGTACACTTTGCAGCCTTGAAATGAAAGTGCCCTTGTAAACTCTCTTCCCCTAGTGATCAGGAGTAACAAGCTGTGATGATGCACTAGTGCAGAGAGAAATAAAGTTCATGCCTTAAGCTCCGTGGCCTTTCTTTGGGGAACAGCAAGGCTTGGAGGCTGCTGGTGGTAAGGGACATGCTGCCTTTCTGCCAGAAAATGCTGGTCAGAAGTGGAAATAAGGCATTAAAAGAGAGTCTATAGGGTGGAAGAAAAGGAGTAGAAGGACTCCTTTTCTCTCTTCTTTTCCTCCCACACCCAAAAGGGAAAATAAACAGCTGTCCTGGTCCAGTGGGGTATGTTTGAAATTATTTGGAAAGACACTGTGAGGAGCTGGACTTTCTCTTTAACCATTTTCTGCAGCTAAATAATTAAAAGGTAACAAATCCTGAAACAACAGTGAGAAAGCCTAGAAGCCTCTTGCAAAGTTTACTGCTAAAAGACAAGCTTTCATTGTAACATAGAGGATGGTTGCTGGCCAGGACAACTTTTGAAGCATCTGAGCAAAGAGACAAGTGTATGTGTGTATGTGTGTGCGTGTGTGTGTTTGTGAGTCCTTTGGACAAATCTGAGTGAGGAAAAAAGCCTCACTGAAGTGGAAGAAGGCAGTGTAAGAGTCAGTGTGTTTAAATGCTCCCCTTGCTTTCTTTGAAAATCGAACCAGGCTTCCTACTTCCCTCACAGATCAGAAAGAAAGCAGACACTTTCCTATTGAACCCGACATGTGGTGAGAGGCATTTTCTATACATGCATGCATAACTTTATACAAAGGTGCAGTCTCTTTGCATATGTAAATATAAGCACATGCATATATCTGTATGCATAAGAAATCTTAGACAGTTTTTTAGTCATTTCCCTTTGATCATATCTTTCCCCCTGCTCCTTTATGCTTTTTTATGCTTATGCATAAACACAAACGCATTTCCCATCTTTTCCCCAAATCAGATCCTGTGCGGCTGTCTTTCTGCAGCTGGCCTGCTCATAGCCAGAAGTAAAGAAATACAGAGCTGTGTGTGTGAGAAAGATTTTCTCTTCTCCTTGGATAACTGAAAATAAATGATGATTATATTAAAACAAACAACCATGTGCTTCTGCACCCCACTACTGTGACTGGACCTGAGAAATGGAAGAGATTGCTGATGTGGGGCTGTAGTAATCATAGCTTGACTTGATGGAGCACCTTTCAGACGGAGGAAATAGACCCCCAGCTTGCTTTGTGTTTTATTGGTCTGATCCTGTGGAGCTGTGTTGATTTACCACAGCAGAAAAAGCTGTGTTTGTAGATGTGTGTTACTGAAATCAATTCACCCACTCTGGAGTATAGGCTGATGGAGGCTGAGCGCAGTGGTGACTCTGTGCCTGTGGCAGCAGGTGAGTGCTCAGGACAAGAAAGAGATGGAGGAAGCAAGCATGTGAGTGGCAGGGTCCAGGATGTAACTATGTGAGTAGGAGAACTCTGCAGTGATTCATGGTGGTGACCATTCCCCTGAATCCATACTCACCAGCTCCATTCGGGTGCTTGGATGGGGCATTTCCAAGCCTGCATCTCTGCTGTGTTGAGCAGCCTATCACTTGCTGTAACACCACTGTGGTGGAATGTGATATCTGTACACCTGTGTCTGCTTCATCCTGACAGATAAAAGACTTGCATGGATTTTTATTTCCTCTGTGGTCTAATGCTGCACTTTTTGCTTCCCAGGTGCCTCCTTCAGGCTGAGATGCTGGTGGTGTGGGGTCTCTGCTAAACAGGGGGTAAATCTGGTGATTTTTTCAGGCCTCATTTCCTCACAGGCAGTGGGACAGTTCTAAAAGGCACTAATCCAAGTGAAGGGAAAAAGATACAGTCCAATAACATGACCATACCTTTCACTTAGCCTTTTTGGCTTGATGGCACTAGTGGCTGTCTGTCTTCATTCAATGTCATTGGCCCCTGACCAATGAAAATCAAGAGCTGCCTTCTATATGGGCATTTCTGTCCCCTTAATGCAATCTGCCATGACAAACTTCTTCTGAAGAGCATGTTATAACCTTGTGGACATGATCTTTGGAGTTGAATGTTGTAATGAGGTTTCCCTGACAATGAATGCAGAAACAATGTGAAAGGTCCACAGCTCCTGTCTCATGAACGAGTGGCAGTAAAGGCATCAGAAACCTGGGTGATCAGAGGAAGCTGGAAGTGGAATATTTGAATAAATAAGCAATTCTATGGGCAGTGGAGTGACTGAAATGTCCTTGATCATCTCTTTCCTTCTTTCCTGCAGCATTTGCAGCCTGGGCAGACTTTTGAATATCTCCTTCCACACAACAGTGCAATGGGGCAAGGGAAAATGCAGAGTATTACTGGAAGTGTTAGCAAGTGCAGAGAGAAGGGTTTTCTGAGACGGAGCTAGTGGAGTTTGCAGGTTAGCTGAAAGCAGAGTGAAAATGCACCACTTAGTGAACACATAAATAATTCCATATGTTATTCTATAGCACATCAAAACACAAAGCCAGCCTCACATGCTTCAGTGATTTTTGCTTCTGAGTATTTTAAATGAGCTTGAAACCCTCTCAGACGCTTTTCTTCATAGGTGAGTGGCTATTCAATGTACCAAAAGCAAAAATGTAATTAAACTTTAAACTCTTAAAATGCCAAGTACCGCTGGGATAACACACGGGTAAAACACAGTAATTGTTTATATTTACTCTACGTCTAGTTAGCATTTCTTTTCAGGTGCCTGCCAGAAATGCTAGCTAGGGAAAGGCAAAAACTCTAAGAACTAGTTTGTCTTTGTGAATTCAGAGATTCAAAGTCTTAATTGGCTTTTGATGTGGTGTGATCTCATTATCCACATGCTGAGAATAGTGCCCTGCTTGATACTTGTAATGCAGTGAGATTTCTCTCCCATAATTTCAAAGCCCTCCACACAGATGTGCAGCCTTTCTCTAGAGCCCTGGTAGCCCTACATCTCATCTCAGAGGGTCTGAGTATGCTGTGTACAAGGTCTTGAGGCTGAAGTTTTAAAATGGGAAAAAGAATCTCTGCTCTCTTTCCTTCAAGTCTTTACCCCATCTTCCCGGGGCCATGGCCGTTTCAGAGACCCTGGAAATCACCATGTCCTGGACTTCAGACTAATATCTGTGTGCTGCGTTCTGTGGAAGGAATTATGCATTAAAAATAAGGACAGAGGAAGGGATGCCTAAACTGCCATATCAAGAAAGGTTTTTTTTTGTTTGTTTGTTTTGTTGCTATGATGTATGGCAAGTTAAGTTAAACCTATTCTATTCGAACCTGATGCCCTGTGTCTCAGGTGTGTTGCTGCATATGCACTTGCAGCACCTAAAAGTCCTACTACAAGTTAAGGGATTTATTCAATGTATGAGCTGGCTTTGGCAATGCTCTCAAATCTCCGCTCTGGTTGAGAAGAAGCATTTGTTGCATTTCCAATTCTGATTTTACTATGTTAAATGTAAAATAGTTGTGGGAAAATAGAGAAAATATGAACTGACCCACACCTTTCTTGAGCATTGCAGATAATTCATAGGAGAAGGCATGAACTTCTCCTTTGATCTTTGAAGGGGTTCCTGTGTATGTAACTGGCAGGCACTGAGCAGGGACTCTGAGGTTAGTAAACACTGCAGGGAATTTTTCTTTTTAGAGTTCCTGTCTTTTGCAAAATGAACTTTTCCACTACCAAAACCCCATAGTTTCTAAGCAAAGGTGTTATGCACAGGATGCCATTTTAACTTGTCCCTAGCTTGCTTTTGAGCAGATGTGAGCAAGTCCAATTTTCATACTGATGGATGTGTTGAGCTTATAAAACATTCAGAAGAAAACTCTGATAAACCATCTAGGTAGCATTTGTGAATTTGTGCTTTGCCAGTCTGTTCTGGTCTACTGGTTGTTCAGGTGGTTCCATGAGCTCCCAAAAGGATCTGCATTTGCAGAACAAGTTCTTCTGCTAATGCTCAGCTATTCTTCATTGCCTACATTTCAGACTGCTACAGTACCTTTGTTCTGGGGCACTGAAAAAGTTGTATGCCAATCAGACTTTCAGTGTATTACTGTAAACAAGATGTCTGAAGAGATTGGGAAAAAAACTGGGAAAAACTTTGAGGAAATTCCTGAACTTCTATGGAGGCTTTATTAATTCTCAAGGCGGAAGATTCCCTTCTGAATCTAGACACTCCCTTTCCTTGGTATTTGCTCTATTTAGTCTCAGATAGCTGACCCCGATATGACAATTAAAGCAAAAATAATCCTTTTACTCCAATACTCACTTTAAAAAATGGCTTATGATAAAGCCTTGCAGTAAAGACCAGTGAAACCAACACTCTAATGATCACGACAGTTTAATCCCAAATAGTTTTGCAGGAGGATTGTGATATTTTTTGTGTGTGATTTTGTTTGCTTGATTGGGGTTTTGTTTGATTTTATTGCCATTTGTTTGGTTCATTTTTCCTTTCTCATTTTGCAGTCTTGAAAGCTCATCTGGCCAATTTAGCATCTTGCAATACAGACACTTACATCAAATTGTTTAGACTCTGTTAGTGGTGAGTGGAACAGAAAGGTGCTTCCAAGGGGTTTTGCTTCCTTCAGGGACTGCTGCATGTCAGAATGAATTAAACTTAGCCGTCTTTCCTCAAGAGCTTTTGAAGGAAATATAAATGATAAGATCACAAATCCAGGGCTTCCCAACTGTGTGGTCTAGGGACCTTAAAGTGCTATTTGGTAGCAGTTTAGCTCTAGATTCAGCCTAGATACTGCAGTCTGGAGAATGTAAATCACTTGAGTCATAACAAACTTGTTGCAATTACTCTTTCCTGGTGTGTTCTCAGACTATCCATAGGGAATAGAAAGCAAATCCTTTTAGAAGCCTTAGTTGAAAGGTGTGCTCCAGTCATTTGTTTCCACCTTCCTTAGACAACAGAGGAAAACCTCATGTGCCAGAATGGGCTTGTACTTCTGAACGCTATGCTCCAAGGCAGCCAAAAAATCGATTGAAAACTAGCCTGCAGAAAAGGAGTCTTACAAGCCAGGAAGAACTATCTTTGCTTTTAACACAATGGAGTCAGCAGATTTCCTATCCAATGCCTTTTCTTCCTTTTCTCATTAACAGCCGAGCAACAGTCTCTGCCCTCTCTCCAGGCTGTGAGGTGTTAATGGATGTGTATGAGAGTCGGGGTGGAGGTGAAAGACAAACAATGTGAACACATCCATCAGATTTATTGCTGCCAGCTGCTCTAAGCCAGGTAAACTGATATAATCACAGAAAAGGCAAACCAGGCAGATGTGAGGAGTAGTGGGTTTAGTGGCCAGCTGCATACATCTCCTACAGCAGGGAGCTGCCAGAACCACAGCAGCTGTCCTTTCAGGATACAGAAAGTACCTGTTCAAGTCAGAGCTCACCACCAGCTTCTCCCTGGGAGCAAGGTTCCTGCTGTTTTGTCCCAGAGAAAGCAAGTGTTGAAAATGTGTCACTTAACTGTTTTGACACCTTCTGTGGAGTTATGGATGAAGCTAAACCAGAATCTACTATCAAAAGCCAGAACCAACAATGAAACAGGTTGTGAGTGCCTTAGTATATGTTGGTCCTTTGATATTCCCAAATTATTACATCTTTTGGATTTTAATTAATTTATTTTTCTTTGAACACATTTGTTTCCTTCAGCTCTTTACCTTTCAAGTGAGACTTCCTTTCCCTTTCTTTTCAACTTCAGTGTTTCAGTCCTGTTTCTTCTTTCTTGCCCTGTTTGTTCACTCCGACCTCCTCCACTGAGATTCTTAATGCAACCCTGTCCCTGTCTTTGTATACCTACCTGTTCATCCTCCTCCTATCCCCATACCTTCTCTTCTCTAGCTTTAGTTCAGTCTGTTTAAAATCAATCTCCTGATGTCCCAATCAACCTTATGCCCTCCTAAACAGATTTCTTCACCTCTCAGATGATGACTCCTTATTCCTCTGTAATTTCAGGATTTATCTACTGCATTACTGTCTGGTTCTGTCACATCCTAACTTCAGTTCTCCCATATTGCTTCACTGCAGGGAGGTTTTGCAGACTCTATATTGATCCTTTTCTGTGACAGTGGCTGAAGATATTGTAATGAGTGCTGGGTTTTCCCTTAACAATGCCACTAAGATGTAAGGGCCTCCATAGAGGTATACTGCTCTACAGCATAACTGTGTTACCCAGCAGAAAGGCTTAAAAAATCTGACATTAGACTTTTTCCTACTAGGTGGTGAATTGTGATTAGAGAACCCTACAGAAAAAATGAGTGCCTTCATTTAGTTCTCCTCTCAATTCATCAACCTGAGAGTTAATCTCTTGCCTGCAGCCACAGCAGACTGAAATAGCACCATTTGTTCTAGCAAGTGGGCAGAGAGGACATGGCAAACCTGATAAGGTTCTTTCTGCCAACTGGCCGCTGTTTGGAGATGTGGGCTGAAGTGAAGATCTGCTTGTCTGTAGTTTGAATCTAGTCATATTTTTTGACCTTCTGACATTTTCCGCTGTGTATCGGATCTAAAATCACATATGACATGCTATTTCAGTTCTCAGGCAAAAAAGGCTGCTTAGGTCCTACTT
>VWYK01021190.1:0-12760 GCA_013399775.1 Semnornis frantzii | reverse complement strand
TGCCATCAGGACCCACGGACTTATCGATGTGCAGATTACTCAACTGTTCCTTTACCCAGACCCCATCAATCAGGGAAGGCTCCTTTGCCATGCTTTCCTCTGCTGCCTCAGGTGTCAGGGGCTCCTGAGGACAGTCTCCAGCAGTATAGAGACAATGAAGGCATTTAGTAACTGCCTTCTTTGTGTCCCACCTTATTCACCAGAGTGCCTACACTGCCTCTAATGTTTTAATTTTAATTTTCCTGCCGTGTATTTGAAGAAGCTCTTTTTGTTATCCTTGACCTCCCTTGCAAGGTTGAGTTCCAACAAGGCCTTACCCTTCCTAGTTACCTCCCCACACCCTCTGACAACAGTTCTATACTCTTCCCAAGTGGCCAGCTCCTCCTTCCATGATCTGTAGACCCTCTTCTTCCACTTAAGTTCGCTTAGCAGTTCCTTGCTCAACCGTGCAGGTCTCCTGGCTGCCTTTGTCAGTTTCCCACTTGCTGGGATGCACTGATCTTGAGCTTGGAAGAAGAGGTCCTTAAATGTTAACCAACTATTATGGGCCTCTATGCCTTCTAGTACCCCATGCCATGAGATTTCATCCAGCAGTTGCTTGAAAATGCCAAAGTTGGCCCTCCTGAAATTCAGAGTTGTAGTCCTGCTTGATATCCTGTTCCCACCGGACAAGACCTTGAACTCCACCATCTCATGATCACTAAGGCCAAGGCTGTCCTCAACTTTCACCTATCTATTGAGAAACTTCCAGTCTGAGGTATGATCTGTTGGAAGCTTAAAAAAAATGCCCCAAATAATCACCTTGACAAACCTGCATGCTATCACACTGAGCAGAATACTTAGGAAAAATGCACAACTGTTTCCATTTCTCTTCAGTGAGGCTACCATCAAAGTGCCTGACCTCTTTCAGGCTCCAATCCAAAGGAGGAAAAGGGATAGTTGCTGGAAAAGTACTCAGGAATACACAAAACCTATTTGACCAAAGAGCTAGACAGTTCTTTTAAACAGAGAGATAACCTTAGGTCAATCTAACAGGTGGAAATGCTTTTTATTTTCATCAAGGAAAAAAAAAAAATCATCCAATTTCTGTGTTTTTTATGGGGAAGACAGTCCTCAGCTAATTATCAAGAGGGCTGTAATGACCTTACCACCTCTCACTGACATCAGTTCTAGTTTTTTATGTACCATACCTCATAAAACGGGCACTCCAGGGTTACAGTCAGAAAGAGATGGATTAGCTGAGACGTAGCAATTCTGTCCAAACCAGGTGGCTGAGCTGAAACAACAACATTCAGGCTCTCAGACATACCTTTAATGAAGTACCATTACACAAACCATCACACAGAAGTTAGGGAAAGCTATTCAGTTTTATGTGCAGAGGAGCTACTTAATCATTATCACTCTTGATAATTGTTTGAATGAACAGAAAGATCAGTTGTGAAATGACACGGAAAAATAAGGACATTTTTTTTTTTTTACAGAAATGCCAATGTGAAAAATAGTACTGCCAGCAGGACCTTAGTGAAGACCATCACATCCTTTCTCTAAAAAAGACAGGCTGGGAGATGCAAGGTGTTCTAAAGGCAAGGGTTAAAGCTGAGTTGAAATCTTGGAAAAACATCCCATGTACTACTTCTCCTAAAAAGATGGGATAAACTACAGGGTAGATTTTACAGTTATGCTTTCCTCATTATGGTAGGCCCAGGATGTGACTGTATTGCTTGCTCAGCACTAGAAAGGAGCTCAGAGCACAGAAAAAAAGAAGGGCACAGGAAACCTCCACCAGAGGAGTGTAGTGGGCAGACTGGATGCCAGTGGAAAAAAACTATCCCATAACTACAAATTCTAGAGTAAAAGTAATTTACAAACCACAACTAAGCACCAATATTTATGCCTTCTTAAAACATATGTAAGCCTTTGAATTCAATTTACATTTTTGCCTAGATAATTAGAAAAAAACAATGCTAGCTTATCCTTAACTGCTCACATTTATGATGCTGTCATGTTTTACTGGTTCAGATCTCACTTCTAATCATGCCAACAATTATGCACTTCAAATTAATTTATTCTTTACCTTTTTCAGCTTTCACAAGCTGACTCTAATAGAAATTCAAATCTCTAAGCTTGTACAGTGCAATCTTCAAAGTCTTCTAAGTGATACACACCAAAAGAGAATTGCAACTGTGACACATAAACAACATCTGGCTTCCAGACAGTATTCTTCAGTCACCTTAATCATGTCATTGCTGATCTGACAGATCATAGAATGGTAAGGTTGGAAGGGACCTCAAGGATCATCCAGTTCCAACCCCCTGCCATAGGCAGGGACACCTCCCACTAGCACAGCTCACTCAAGGCCTCCTCCAACCTGGCCTTCAACCCCTCCAGGGAGGGAGCAGCCACAACCTCCCTGCGCAACCTGTGCCAGTGTCTCACCACCCTCACTGCAAACAACTTCCTCCTAACATCCAGTCTAAATCTCCCCTCTGCCACTTCAAACCCATTGCCCCTTGTCCTGTCATTACAAGACCTTGTCAATAGTCCCTCCACAGCCTTCCTGCAGGCCCCCTTCAGATACTGGAAGGTTACTCTAAGGTCTCCTGGAAGCTTTCTCTTCTCCAGACTGCAGAGCCCCAACTCTCTCAGCCTGTCCTCACAGCAGAGCTGCTGCAGCCCTCTCAGCATCTTCATGGCCTCCTCCGGACCCACTCCAACAGTTCCATGTCCTTCCTGTGCTGGGGGCTCCAGAACTGCACACAGGACTCCAGATGGGGTCTGAGGAGAGCAGAGTAAAGGGGGAGAATCCCCTCCCTTGCCCTGCTGCCCACACTGCTCTTGATGCAGCCCAGGACTCGGCTGCTGTCTGGGCTGCACTCACACTGCAGCCTCATGTTGAGCTTTTCATCAACCCAGACCCCCAGCTTGTTTTCCTCAGGGCTGCCCTCCAGCCATTCACCACCCAGCCTGGATTTGTGCTTGGGATTGTGCCTACCTAGATGAAAGTGGTAAGAAATAGGTGCTTGACAACAAGACTACTTCATAGAATGAAATGCAGAGCATCACTAAAGAAACACTGGGTCTTACCTTGAAGCCGTTGCAGAAAATAGGGACTAAATATTTTTGGCAGAAAATTTACTGGGTAACGTTGAATGAGGACACAGGAGTGCAGCAGGTTCAGCAAGGTGCGAGGTTGAAACTGACTAAGACGAGCATGCAGTATGGTTTCAAGCTTCCTAAACAAGGAAGAAGCACTTGGAGGCAGATAATTAAGGGTCCCAAACGGTACAATATACCCAGCAATCTGGTCAGCAGTAAATCTGTCACCATGGGAAATGAAACTTTCTGCCACTGCATCAAAGATTGGCTTAGAAAGGATCCGCTTTTGACAGCAATACTGCATGACTTTGCTGACTGTTTGAGGATGCATAGTAAAGATGGACTTGGGAACATATGTTTCCAGTGCCTCTGTGAATATTTGTTCATGATATCCGAAGTAGAGGAAGGCATCCAGTATATCTACCAGTTCATCACCCATGAAATATGGAATATGCTTCACAGAATGTTTACAGAGTGCTGTGACTAAGGGAACTGCCTGAGTCTGATCAAGAACAACCAGTGAATTCAGTATTATGCTTGTGAACTTTGGGCTTAGCTGGGAAACTATAGTTAAAGTCACGTTGTTCAGTCTGTTTAGCAAGTCTTGGTATTGTTTTTTCCCTTCCTTGACAATCACCTGCAGTATCCTATAAACCAACACCATTTCCCTAGGACTCCATTTTTCAATGTCTTTTTTTTGCATGTGGTTCATAATTTGTTCCAGTGTTGCATAACTTGGGCTTTCCAACTCAAGCAAACTCTCTCCAAGAGCACAGAGGTTTTCAACTGACAACTGTCCCTTACTAAGCCGTTCCTCACCCTCTGAAAGCAAGCTTGCTACCAGTGTACTCTGGGGATCTATACGTAGTTTTACCAAAGCTTGCACTGCATTCAGCAGGCCAGTGTTTGACAGCTTTGAGGATTCAAATTCAAACTGGAAGCATAATGCCCTAAAAATCTCATTCTCTAACACTCCTTCTGGGTTTTTCAGACCGCTGTCATCCACCTCAATTTCAGATATTCTCTGCAGGGCTCCTGATGCCATAGTATCAGACATAACTTCCAGAGAGCTAAGAAAGCAAAAAATCTCTTTCGATGTACAAAGGCTGTTCAGCTTCTTGAAAAATAGTTCTTCATCCATCCAGGCAGTATTGGATTTAGCAGGGCTCCCAGTGTCTCCACAGAGAGGCAGAGTTTCATTAAGAGACTGTATCTGCATTTGTACATGTTTTTTTCTCCAAAACATATACCGAGGTTTATTTTTGAAGCATACCATCCTCATGGCTATGAAGTTACAGTTCTCAGGCTTTTGTTGCCCAGAGAGAAAGCTCAACCTTTTGTTCAGGGTCATCAAAAGGGACCTACTCGTGGGTGTGCTTGATGAACAAAACTGGAAGCTTTTTCTGCTAATCAAAGCCATGCTGTATGAAATGCGTTCTCAAAGGAGACCTGGAGAAAGAAAAAACACATATAAGTACGAAGTTTGGGAAACACTGTCAGCAAAAAGACCGTTCAGCGGCAAAAAGACCGTTCAGCGGCAAAAAGACCGTTCAGCGGCTAAACACGACTGGGCTGATCCCTCTCCTAACACCACCTCCACAAAGCAGTGCAACAGAAAGCGCTGCCTGATAGGCTGTATCACTGCGTCTCTGCCACTCGTCTCGGTAGGGATGCCACAGGCGGGACACGGCACAGGGCAGCACCTGCACGGCAGCGCTTTCTCCCTTACCCTCGTGGGCCGGGGCCGAGGGGGCGCATGGCCCTTACTCGCGGCTGCAGTGGGCCAAGGCAGCCTGTAACCGGACGCGATAAGCGACTCCGACATGGGCCAAGCAGCACCGGCGGAGGCTCTCCGCTCCGCTTCCTATTACAGGCCCAGCGCCTCCCTCCGCCAAGAGCGACGAGTGACGGGCAGCCTCTGGAGGCGCCGCCGTGCGTGTCTCCTACCCTAATGCCCGCTGCTGCCAAGCACGGCCCGAGGCATCTTTCCATCTCTGTTCTTTGTCGCGGGGGCCAGCTGGCGCGTCCGGGGGCCGAGCTGCAGAGGCGCAGGCAGCCTCACCTTGGCCGCCATGCTGGGCACTGCGGGGCCTGCCGGGAGCTTCCGGCGCTCCCCACTACCTACCTCCGGGCGCCGCTCTCGCCTGCGGGGCTCGTCCTGCCCCGGCCCAGCCGCTCGTTGCTGTCGGAGTCTGGCGTGGCGCGGTAGTTCCCGGGCCGGTGCGGAGCGCCGGCTGGCGCCGGTGCTGTGCCTGGGGACTCGGAGTCGCGGCCGTGTGTGTGTGGATGAGAAGCGCGCCCTGCAGCGCAAGCCGTCCAGTTTGCCTTAGGAGGGCGGTGGGTGCGCGCCTTGACAGCTGCTGCTGGGGGCCGGCCGGCAGGGGCCGGGCGGGGGGGAGTGCGCGGTTCTCCGGGAGCATTCCTTTGCTGCAGCCGTGCGGGCCTGGCTTTAGATCCCTAAAACCGCCGTCTTTCTTCAGGGACAATTCTCCCCTTTCTCGGCGGGGTATGGGTTGGTGCAGGCACATTTTTGTCTGGATTTAAGGTCAGCCCTGGGCCGTGGAGGGTTCCGCGTGCGGGTTTCATGGAAGTTTATAGGAGTTCTGTGTTTGTGCAGGTCGCAGAGTGGAAGTGATTTTGGTTAAGTCACTAACTGTTGAAAAAAATGACATGAGAATAGCTACGTAGCTTTGAAGTAACGGTCCCACAGCCCCGGTTAAAGACACGCGGCAGTGTGTAAAGGTGCTCTAGAGGGTGGTCGTCTACATTTATCCTGTCATTGGCCACGCACTGATGTTTTTGAAAGACCACGAAGGTAGGCACATGGAGTGGGCAGTCTGTCCTTGGAGTATAGCTACGTAATGGCTAGGGCCAGTCCATATGGCTCAATGAAACTCTCTAACTAGTCTTCACTTGTGCCTACAGGGTGTTGACTTGGGGACCTGGCATTTTGTGCAGTCTTGACTTTTTCTAAGTACTGGGTCCTGAGCTAAAATCAGGAATTTCATTCTTAGTTCCATGTTCAGCAGCAAATCCTGGGTTGTTTTCCCAGCTGTTTTGTTTCTTGGCACCTGGCTGCCAGCCCATAAACACATTAATGTTTGCTGGTGTGGTTAAACTGTTGTAGTTAGAGGGATTGTCTAGAAAGGTCAATAGTCAAGTATTGACATCTTCTACTCTGTATTTCAGATGAACTCATCACATAAGTGGAAGTGAGGAAACTCTGAAGAGTGTTTAGTGCAGCAAAGCAAGATCAGTATGGGCAATATGTTCATCTGAGTGCAGGTATGTTCCAGATTTATGATTGTGTTCATCTGCAGGCAGGCATGGCAAATTTTCCTTTCTTTTAGCAGGCAGCACTTCATTAGTTTGTGCATCAAGCTCTTCTAGTTGATGACAGAGAAGATGCTTGCACAGGAAGAAACTCCTCAACTTGCATAGTTTAGATCAACATCAAAGGAGTTTATTAATGACAATCAGGCAGTTAATTTACTACTATTAAATCAGGTAATTGAATATGTTCAAGATCATTAACAACAATGCAGCAGACACAGTACTAGGCCCATGCAGAATGTCAGTAAATGCCTACAAATATTTAACAGCCTTCTATATCTAATTCCAAGGAATTGTTTAGTTGTAGCCCACAAGCATGCATTCACACTGTTACATCCACACACAGCCACCTCTCAGGAGGTAGGCATCTCAAGCACAATCCCTTCTTCTGACTGTATGGCTTCTGTTGTTTACATGCATCTTCAGCCTGGTTGATTCTTTGATTCTACGTTGCTCTGACTTGCATGTCTGTATGTAGTGTACTGGTCTGCACACTGATGAGAAAACTCCCCACAAGTTCAGGTGCATGCACCCAAGATGTGGTAGCTACTTCTTACACCCTTTATTGTTACTTGTACTAGCTGGGGTGGAAGCAGCACACAGTGTCTTATGGACAGGCTGCTTTTCATGAGCTAGGCAGAGGTGATGGTGCTGTTAACATCTGGCCGTGTCAGACCACTTTGTGACTGCTGTTCTTTCTGTTGCCTTCTGTCCTCCAATTATTGTAAGTTTTCATGCTTTTCTTGTGCATCTTCCCAAGCTGACTCTTGTTTGAAATCTGTTGTTAATTCCTCTAGCTAACATGTTGACAGTTTACCCTCAGCTTCTACTGTATAGAAGGCTTCTGTGCTGTGGTGTGGTCCCAGTGGAAAACTGATTATCACCCACCCATTCTGAGGTATGAGAAAGAATGAAACGTTGTTTCCTCTTTGTTTTTCTCCATTTATGGTCAGGCATTGCCACCTGCTGATGAAAACAATTAGGGTAAAAACATGGCATGGGACTAGGATGAATCTGTATTACCACAAGTAATTGAAGGTATCTAAAATGTATTTAAACTATTTCATATGAGTCATAAAATTTCTTGGTATTTCTTTTAGAAAAGGAGGGTGAAGAATCATTTTGTAGATTGCTTTGACACACATCTGTGCACATGCACGTGGAGCCAGATATTTTGAATTACTTTTCTTTAAGTGACTGTTAAGGTAATTATTAATATTTATGACTAATATAATCTAATCAATTTAGAGTGAAAATTATAATGGGAAATGTAGTAGAACAAAATATCAAAAAAGCAGTAAAATTTTCTTGTAATTACATTTTTTGTGGAATTCAAGTGTGATACAGGCACTGTACTCTCTTAAGGAGCAGAGGGCACTCNACTCTTTAAGGAGCAGAGGGCACTCTTTAAGGAGCAGAGGGCACTCTTTAAGGAGCAGAGGGCACTCTTTAAGGAGCAGAGGGCACTCTTTAAGGAGCAGAGGGCACTCTTTAAGGAGCAGAGGGCACTCTTTAAGGAGCAGAGGGCACTCTTTAAGGAGCAGAGGGCACTCTTTAAGGAGCAGAGGGCACTCTTTAAGGAGCAGAGGGCACTCTTTAAGGAGCAGAGGGCACTCTTTAAGGAGCAGAGGGCACTCTTTAAGGAGCAGAGGGCACTCTTTAAGGAGCAGAGGGCACTCTTTAAGGAGCAGAGGGCACTCTTAAGGAGTAACTTTTGATTTGGAAGTATACTGTAAAAAGAAAAAAAAGGGATAGTGAAACAGGAAAAACACTTGCCTCAAACTACTTAGCTTCAGGTCTGCGTGAATCTGTGTGTTGCTGGGATAGTGAATGCCTTCTGTAGTTGGATCTGTGTTGGAGCAATGGGTAAAGCACAGCAAACTGGGCCCAGGCACGTGAAAAAGAACTTAAGCTGGGAACTGAAAATTGCTCAAGTGAAATTCTAGGTGTTTAAGTTCTACTGGAGCTCCCTATCAAGGTCAAAGTATTGACAGAAAATTAGTTTGTAATACATGCATGAGGCATTCTCCTTGTCTCTCTTACTGCTTGAAGTTACCTTTGTGTTGTCTCTGTTCATGGTTTCAGAATCATGAAAGAAAACTTCTCACAGGGAAATGGATAAGGATACAGATCTTATTCATCTTGCTGCTTTCAAGACTATGTGAGGGAGTGACATTTTATGATACAGCAGATTTCTCTAGGATGATTTCTTATTTTCAGGAGAAAATGAGCCAAATGGTTAATTCTGTAATTTGCACTTGTGTAGGAGGCTCATTTTTGAAATATGGAATGAAAAACAATGTTTGTGTTCTAAAATATAGTGGACAGTAAAGTATAAAGAGATTCAAGCAAAAAAGAGAAACTGAGAATCTGTCACTCAAAAGTGGAAAACGTAACTTAGATAATAAAAATAGCATCTATTTTTGCAAAATTGATTATTTTATTGTACTGTTACAAACCAGATTCTTGATACTAGGGATCTGGCAACATTACTGCAACTGTGCAGTACAGCACAAGTGATCAGTGTGATGAGTCCTTTGCAACCTGCCCTACAAAGCTTTGTTGTGAGAAATGGCTTCTGCTCAGAGCAGGTGTCTCATTTCCAAATTAAACACCAATACTGCTATTCTTTATAATGTCTTTTAATCTAGTAAGCAAAACAAAATTCTACTCTTCTGTTTTCAATAAATTCACTCCTTTTTCCCTTTTTTTTTTTTTTTTCCTGCAGTGTCTTTAAAAAGGGCTCTGTTTTGGGAAATGTGCTGTGATTTAAAAAGGAGATTTTTGCTCCTCTATGCAACACAAAAAGGGCAGGCAAAAGCCATAGCTGAGGAAATATGGCAGCAAGCAGGGGCCCGTGGACTTGAAGCTGATATGCACTGTATGAGTGAAATGGACAAGGTGAGATGCTCCATGCTGTTCTGAGAAACATATATTTAAAAGATGCATTTTTCTTTATGGGCTCAAGTGGTAGCTCTTAATAACTGAAGGCTGAACACATGCACCCACCTAGTTTTAAACTTTTGCTTTTTCTGAATCAGTAATTTGGACCAATACTCACAGACACTTAATAACCTTCTGTCAAAGACAGAAGAGTATTCCTTTGATCTCTCCTCTGATGACAATGCAGTGACTTCTTGAGAACTGTTTATGTATGCAGTAGTGAGTGTATTTGCTGGTCAGATCTCTTGTTACTAGAAGTGATGCATGTTGTTTTTCTGTTGTCTTTTGTGTTGTATTGAGGTCCTGTATCCTGTTAACTCCAGCATGACCCTGAGATTTTGTGGAGTTTTCTTGAGCTGCTTACTATATGCACCCACTCCAATTCACACCAGATACACTCAAGTTATAGTCTAGAAAGAAATAAAAATCTTTCCTGGAGCAAAGAAGTGGGTTCCCTGCAGACAGCAGGGAATAAGAAAATTCTTGTTATATTCTTTCATTTCATTCTTACTGCCTTTGACAGGTTTGGAGATTGGTTTCAGGAAGGCAGTAATCAGGATACTTCTAGCCCTGTTATTGGCCTGCCACTTGAATACATCTGTTTTGTAAAATTTGGCAGGACTGCTGAGGTAGAAAGATCTGCTGAATTGAGAATGTGAGAATTGAGCACTGAGGAAAAAAAGTACTTTGTGCAGCTTTGTAGACTTCATCACTTAAGCTTCTCCTTGCTCTTTACTGTAATTGTAGAACTTCTAGAAGCTTATGTGTAGTTGGGAAGAGGAAAACAGTGACATAATGGGTGGGCACAGGTGCTTGCTTGTATTTGGTGGGGCTTCTTGTGAATTCTCTGTTAGATCTGAGGGTTTGTTCCACAGCATGCATAGTTCAGAGAGATGTGTCTAAATGCTTTAGGTGAGGAAGTAGGAGGTTCCCTTTTTTGTCCATATTTTTTAGGTAGAAGGCCTGGCTTTATGCAGCTGTTGGGTATTTTTCAGACCTCATCATCACTTAAAGGGATTGTTGTGAAAGTCTGTGTATGGTATAGATGGCTGCAGCATCAATAACCACAATATGATCCTGCTGCCATACAAAAATTGACCATTGGATACTGATGAGGTCTCAGAAGCACTGGCTATTCCCTAATTTCTCTCACCTACACTGTTATTGAAAAAGGGTTATAAATCTTTGGTTGGTTACTGATTGCTTTTTATTCTGGGTGAAAGACTAAGCTGGAAATGAGGTAGGAGCTGTAAAACAGGAGGCTAAAGCAGAATCATCATGGCTCACAGTGCATGTAGTTAGCCTCGGATGAGTTATCTGAATAAGCACATGTGATGGTTTGGGAGTTCCCTGCCCCCCCCACACTTTAAAATGACCCAGACTAGACCTCAGCCGGAGCTGGAAGTTAAGAGATGAAGCTCTATTTACAGCTCAGCACAATGTACAAGCAAATATATACAGTATAGACAGGAATATTTACAGAAATATACAAGTTTAAGGTAATACAGAAACACAACTCCCCTCCCAGAAATCAGAGAGCCCAGGAGGGGCTCCCAACCACCCTTCCACCTTCTCCCCACCCCCACACCTTACCCCAAGGTTTGCCTTACGCGCAAGGAGGATCGGCTGGGGAGGATTAGAAGAAAAGTGGTTAGTGAAGTTATTCAGCAGAGAGGAGAAGCCAGAGCTGCTAACCCAAGACCCAAGAAGCCCAAGTGCCTCGTGACCCAGACTGCCCCCTCGAGACCCTCTTATCTTTTTGTAAACATTCACAGCAAGCCTATGAGTGAAGTAGACATCACCAGTGTTTTACCTTCACAGCCTATAGTATAATTTTCTCTATTAAAATATTCCAATTAGCTCAAACCAGCACAGCACATTTGCCATGATACATCTTATTATAGATAAACCCTACCTGTGTATCTGATCCCATCCTTTTCCTTCAGCAGTCATTCACAGCTTGAGTGGGCTGCTCACTGCTGTTGTGTGGCACTACTGTCCTCAGATAAAGAGTACTTCTGAAGGAAAGAATGGGACAAAGATATAATACTAAAGATATACCAAGAGGTGGAAAGTAAAAACTATGTAATTGTGTAAATTTCTTGTTGGCCTAATCATATGTCAGATCTCCCAGTAAAAGGCACAAATAAGTAGAGGAAATATTTTTCTTCCAAAAGATCTTTAAGTTTGCAGAGGAGAATGTGCAGTGGAGCAAACAAAACTGTAATGAACTAATCATACTTCAGTTCTAATGCACCACTCTTTACTTTCTCAGCTTGTGGTTTTTTTTTTTTCCCTTAATGGAACACAATCCAAATTTTTATGTTATGCCAGTAAACCTTTGGTTTTTTTTTTTTTGTTTTTTTTTTAATTGAAGAACTTGCTTTTGTTTTTAATATGCAATACTCACCTGTGACAGTGCACTGCAGAATGTCTTGGATTTGTACTTAGCAAATCAGCTGTGGAAGTTTGGGAAATACCAGGTTACTCAAACAGGGCCATTAAGGGTTTGGGTTTGGTTTTGTTGGGGTTTTTTTGCACACCTTTTAGTTTACTTTTGGAAGTCTTGGGGATTTGTGGACATTTGAAGTTCACCTGAGCTTTGAAAAGACAAAACCTCTATTTGGAAAGTCTCTGGACCACAACTCGCTGATGTCTGGCAAAGTGCTTGAGAAATACCCTTCGATCTTTGCTTGCTTCCAGTTCTCCAGACAGCTGCTCTAGACCTCTGTCAGACAGTGTTCCAGATGGTAATTTTAAGTTCATCTGGGCAACTGCTTTTAGGTTATTCAGGAGAGTTTTGGAAAAAAAATAACAGCAGCAAACCCCCTTGATACTCTGATTTTTCTGTATTCCTAACTTCTTCTAAATTGTAGGTGTAAAATGTAACTTTTTACATGGATTGAGGAGGAGATAGGGTTTGAGTAATTTGAGTTTTAGAACATAACTACTCCAATTCTGAAGTTCTGAATTGTGTTCTCAAAACTGCTAGAGAGGAAACATAGCATCTCTTGCAATCTTTGCTTATGTTTTCTCAGAACACTACTATTTTATTAAACTTGAAATGCTGGGAGATTGTTTAAACTGAAACCTATAGGGAGCAGTTAAAGAAACTTATGTTGCTTATTATGGCAGAAAGGAGGCTAAGGAGTGACCTAGTAGCAACCTCCTTGAGCCAAAACCACCTTGTTAGAAGACTGTACAACAGAAGGCAAAATCCACTGAGTGCAACCTGGTAAATTCAAATTTAACAGTAATGAAGAAGAGGCTCTGCAAAAGAATGGGATCTCCATGCTTAGAGGTTTTCAAAATTCAGCTAGGGTTGTAGCTGACCTAATGCAGCATGATGGTTTGGGAAGTTAACATGGCCCCCCCACTCTATGAAAAT
>VWYK01021186.1:0-13769 GCA_013399775.1 Semnornis frantzii | reverse complement strand
GGAGGTTGTGGAGTTGGTGTCAGTTTCTTCTCATGAGTCATTAGTGATAGAACAAGAGGGAACGGCCTCGAGCTGTGACAGGGTAGGTTTAGACTGGACATTAGGAAACATTTTTTCCCAGCAAGAGTGGTCAGGCATTGGAATGTGCTGCCCAGGGACTNAGGCATTGGAATGTGCTGCCCAGGGAATTGGTGGAGTCACCAACTCTGGATGTGCCAAAAGTTGTTTGGATGTGGTGCCTGGGGACATGGTTTAGAGTACACCTTATGGAGTAGAGGTACCACCTGGACTTGGTGCTCCTGAGGGCTTTTCAAACTGGAATGTTTCTGTGATTCCCTTATATAGTCATTGCTGTCTATACAGATATCCAAATGCTGGTGGCTCACTTCATGTAATGAGGCTGCTCATCTGACACCAAATCTTCTAGGCTTCTCTAAGTTCCTGAAACTCTGTTATTTTACTGCTTCAAATCCTGATGAGCAGCAAGAATCTTCTGTCTCTCCACAACTCCCTAAAGAAGGTTGGATCCAGGCAGGTGTTTTCTCTTCTCTCAGGTAAGAAGTGATAGAATCAGAAGTAGTGGCCTCAAGTTGCATGAGGGGAGGTTTAGAAGAAACTTCAAAGATTCAAGATGCTTTTGAGAGAGGAAGAGGCTGCCCAGGGAAGTGGTTAAATCCTTATTTCTGGCAGTGTTTCAAAGAGGCAGAGATGTGGTGCTGAGGGATGCGGTTTAGCACCAGCCTTGGCAGAGTTAGAGAATGGTTGCACTGGATGACCCCAAACGTCTTTTGCAACCAAAATTCTGAGACTGAATATTCCCTCAAGAGCAGCCAACATTAGGCACGCTGGTGCTCGTCCCTTGGTGGGCAATGCCCCCAGCATGACAGATGAGCAGTTTAGTTCACTGCTTTGGCAAAGCAACTTGGGAGCAGTGAAGCCTCACTGACCCTACTGACTTGGACTGCCTTGGAGCCAATTATGTAAAAGCTGAATGCCTTTGCCAACTCCCTTACACATCCAGCTCCTGCTGTAATGAGATTATCCAATTTTCTACAGTTTCTGCACTGGCTACTTTTGGATTTGAATTCACAGAGTGCAATTGTGGCATTGTCTTCTCTTTCCAGCTCTATGAAAACCTTAATATCTTCCAAATGGATCACGGAGAGTAAAGATCTATATGAGGACAGTGCTAAGATGAATTCCATCCCTGAGATGTGCCAGCATGTAGTAATAATAGGCTGGTTTCAAGCACTGGATATATTTTTGGGTGACATCAAGTGCATTAGCAGAAGGCTGCTGCTGTATAGAGCAGCCTGTGCCTGGCAGCCTGTCATCAAAGACAGTGAAAAAAATGGATTGGGCTTGTTAGCTATGGCACCTCTCCACAACTGTCAGGGGACACTCACTTAGTGATTCCAATTTATTTGCAGATTCTATTACCCAAGCCCATCATTTCCTACCTGGCTTATCAATTTGACTAAATTTGTAGATAATGAAGCCTCATTTTTTGAAGTGCCAAGCACCCAAAGCATCACCTGGAATCAACAGGTTATGGAAGTGTGCTTAGTGCCTCAGAAAATGAAACCCAACATTAAGTCCAGTGGCAAATAATTAGTTTGAGTGTGCTTCTGGAGAAGCCAATGCCTGTAGTTTTAGTGATGCTGTTGGATATTAATCATGCTCCCTGTCAAGAGTATATCCAGCAATTTTAAAATATGGACAATTCCTATCTCATTTAAAGGTACTTTTTAACACATTCTCATAGCTCACCACACAGTGCCTCTACCAAAGAGACCTTTGGACATTCTCTACATTAAGACCCATGCACTTCAAGCTCTTCCTGCTTGCCCTTGTAAATAGATACCAAGCCTAAATATTTTTTTAATATGCAACTGTTGAATTGGAACAGGCTGCCCAGGGTGGTGAAGTCACTGTCCCTGGAGATGTTCAAGAAATGTATGGACATAGCACTTCAGGATATGGTTTAATGACTGTGGTGGTGTCGGGCTGATGGTTGGACTCCATGTTCTCAGAGGGCTTTTTCAGACAGAACTATTCTATGATATTAGCAGGCAGCATTGTCACTTGGAGATCCACTCTCATAACACTCAAAAAAGGAGGGATCCATCAACAGGGTTACATTGACAAGACCTCAAGAACTTAGACCTTTGAGGTCCCTTCCAACCTTACCATTCTGTGATTCTAAAAATTGGAACGATACAGAGAAGATTNAGATCCACTCTCATAACACTCAAAAAAGGAGGGATTCATCAACAGGGTTACATTGACAAGACCTCAAGAACTTAGACCTTTGAGGTCCCTTCCAACCTTACCATTCTGTGATTCTATGATTCTATCAAACATTTTGGCCTGAGAACTGTAAGGCACACTGGAAGCATCTTATCTGACATCTATCACCTGGATCAAGCATATGAGGAAGAATTTGTTTCTTCCTCATATGCAATGACAGCACTGGAACAGGCTGCCCAGGGGGGTTGTGGCGTCTCCCCTTCTGAAGATATTCAAGACCTCAGAGGAATGCACCCAGGCAGGTCTGGTCTGCTTGATCTTGCTCTGGATGAGCTTTTGAGCTCCCTTCCAGCCCTTGACATTCTGTGATATTTCTGTTACTGCTTTAGCCCTCATTCACCTCTCTGTACCAGCAGCAAGAAAAGATGAAATTGCAAAGGTTCTAAAGGAGTCTTCTTGCATTCCTCCCAAGACACACTCCTTAGGAGCAAAGCATGGAATCTAATGCTTGCATTTGGAAAGCACATATTTCTAGTAGTGTCCTGGAAGTTCATATTGATATCAAATACATGTTTTAAACACCAGCTGTGATAATAAAAATATGTCAGGAATGTGTCTCATTCAGAAATCCAAAATATATCAAGGAATAGAAAGATTTAGCAAGTAGTTTAGGGGTGTAAAAACAGCCACATAAAAACTTGACCTAATTCCTTGTGGGCTGTCCTTAACTTCTAGGTAGAGTTGTACAAACACTGGGATTGTTCAAGAGGAACCTGAGCAGCCCCATTGGCTTTTAACTAGAGAAATGGCTTTAAACAAGAGAAGGACAGATTGAAACTGGACATTAAGAAAAAATTCCTGACTACGAGGGTGGTGAAGCACTGGAACAAGTTGCTCAGGGAGATGGTAGAGGCCCCATCCCTGGAGACATTCAAGATCAGGATTGATGAGGCTCTGAACAACCTGCTCTAGTTGGGGATGTCTCTGCTCAGTGCAGGAGGGTGTGACAAGATAACCTTTAAGTGTCCCTTCCAACCCAGGATTCTATGCATTCTATGATTCTGTGCTATGGATATTTTATACAAGATAATTCAGGCTTCTTTCTGTAATGCAAGGATCTGGCTGTCAGTACTGCCCATGTCACCATGAGAGAACACACATCCTTCTACCATAGAATGGGCTGGGTTGGAAGGGACCTTAAAGATTATCTAGTTCCATCTTTCCCACCAGGAACACCTTCCACTTAACCTTGAACACCTGCAGGGAGGAGGCATCTACAGCATCCCTGAGCAACCTGTTCCAATGTCTCTCCACCCTTGCTGGAAAGAATTTCTTCCTAATCTCCAGTCTAAATCTTCCCTGTCCAGCTTCAATTCATCTTTTCTCATCCTGACACCAAGCCCTTGTAAGAAGTTCCTCCTCAGCTTTCTTGTAGGCCCTTCAGGAACTGGAAGGCTGCTCCAAGGTCTCTTCAGAACCTTTTCTTCTCCAGACTGAACAACCCCAGCTCTCAGCCTGTCCTCATAGTGGAGGTGCTCCAGCCCTCTGACCATCTTTGTGGCCTCCTCTGGACCCACTCCAACAGTTCCATGTCCTTGTGCTAGGTGGCCTAGAATTGGGTTCAGTACTCCAGGGAGGGTCTCACCAGAGTAGATGGGAAAAAAATAATTATACATTTGGGGGTATTTTTTAAGATACGTAGTCTGTGACTACTCAGACTCTTCAGGTTGGAAGAATTCTTATCTTCTATATTTAAAGGATTTGATCTTCTTTTCTGTGCTGGGAAATCTTGTGCAGTCACTTTTATCTCTGCCAGTTGGAAGAGGTCTTGGGTGACCTGTACCTGTGGGAGGTGTCCCTGCTTATGGCAGGGAGTTGGAACTGGATGATCTTTGAGGTCCCTTCCAACTTTACCATTCTATGATTCCACTTGTGTTTAGCCTGGGGAAAAGAAAATTGTTGCTAACTTCCCAGTTCCAAGACAGATGAATCAGGCATTATCCTAGCACCTGTTTTGGTGGCCATATGGGAAGAAGTACAGGCATAGAGAAAAACATACATCACCTTTCTTCTATTGGCAACTGAAAGCTTCATTTCTGAATAGCACAGGGCAGAAAAAAATCATTTGTGTCTTAACTAATAATCAGCTGTATCTTTCTTGTATCAATAGAGAACAGAGAATCACAGAATCAGAGTTGGTAGGGACAACAAGGATCGTCCGGTTCCAACCCCCTGCCATAGGCAGGGACACCTCACACTAGATCAGGCTGGCCTTAAAACATGCATGGCACAAAAGCAGAGGTGCACTGGGAAAGGGGAATTTCTGGTAAAAGCTAACTCAGGTTATACTCCAGGACATAGAACAGTTTCATGGGAAAATGAACAGTGAGAAACAACTGGAGTGTGAGGTACATGTTAGAAACATCCATCCTGACAGTGCTGGCCTAAAGTGATCAGTAGCATTGAAACCCTGCAAAGCAGCAGCCAGAAACGAGAACAACCATCCAAGCCCCTGCCTTTTTCTTCTGAGACAGAATCTCTTTTGTGCAGCTGAAAACCCTGACCTAGAGGCATCTTGCCTTTCTGCCTCCTGGGTTTTGCTGTTGATACCTCAAGTGCTGATTCTCACATAGGTTCACTTCCCCATTTTCTCTCTTAATCCCCAGCATTTCAATAAAAACAATCCTCTGCCCCAAAATGGTACCAGAGGATATGGCTCAGGATTAAAGAGCTCTAACTCTAAAAAGAGTATTTGCCAGCTCCCCCCCACACACTGATATTAAACCAGAGCCTTCACAAAGCTCCTTGTCTCTAACATCTTTCTTCTCCTTTCAAATCCTCTCCCTCCCCATGCTCTCAAGTGCTTCACATCAGAAATAATTACCAAGAACTGACAATTTGCTGGATGGTTTTGTGCTACTTCTTATCAACCCAATCAAACCCCCACCTCCTGTGGGACTGATTTACCTGAAATTGATACAGGGAAGATATTAAATATAAAAAAAAAAGCCCAAAACCCACAAACAAAAATCCAATGCTCTCCCAAAGATGATCAAATAAACTCAGCTCTGCTTTCAGTGCCCATCCTTTGCAGGCTGTTTACAGAGGAGCTTGTTGGTTATATAATCTGTCAGCAACATGTTTGCTTTGCTGTTCATGGGGGTTTGCTTTGCCTTTCTTCCTCCCCCATAAATTTCATTAGGTTCTGATAGATTCATCAGTTTTCATTTTTTTTTTCCTTTTGGTGATTTCTAATTGGTTCCTGCTGTGTCTTGGCAGCCCCATAACTGATCATATGCCTATTTAATCCACTCATGGGATATTTAACAAATTGTTAGCTATTTCACTGCGCACTGAAGTGTAGCTCCACCAATTCCTCCTTGCTGTCGTGCTGCTGGGGCTATTATGACAGCCCATTATATGATTTATTTGTATGAAATAAATGTGAAGTGGTGCAAAAACAACAATGCATCATCATCTTCACTCAAAATATGGTAAGGGCAAGAGACATCTCTAAGCTTCTACATGCAAAACATTAGTACCTTTTTTTACCCCCTCCTCTCAAGCCTAATGTCAAGAAACAGCTCAGTCCTGTCCACAATGTACTAAATAAGACATATGGCAGTGAAATGGTTGTGTGATAATTCATTTCATCCTACTAAAATAAGTACTTAATTGGTTAAAAGAATAAGTAATGGGGCTATTTTTCAGGTGTTTAGCCTTGTCTACCTAGGGAAATAGCCTGGAATAGTTATTGCATACTAACTTCAGGTGTACATCCTTAACCGACAGTGAAAGTGCCCCTCTGTGTTTAGGTTCAGCCACACTGCCAACAAGCACAGCCTGGATCTTGCAGTTGAAGTTCACTCTCCAAATTCATTCTGCAGTAGCCCCACACAGACACAAAAGCTCTTAGTGAAAACAATGTAAGGAGTTCAATAAGACAACTGTAAAGCTTAGGTCTTGTACACAGTTAAACGTTCACACTGCTTGTTGGGCAGGAGTACAGGGGATACCTTCTAGTGTGAGAAGGTGTTGCAAATAGCAGTACATGAGGTACAGCTCCTTACACTCCCTCTTTGCCTCCAGCTCCCCATCATGTAGCTCAGGTGGTACTTATCTCCTCTTCCCCTATTCCTCTCCCTCCACCTCATTTTTCTTTCCTCTGTTTTTTTTTATTATTTTTTAATGGGATGTAGAGAGAAATCCACATGATGCTCCGCAATTTATAGTACCTGCTAGGAAGAGCAAGAGCAGAGGGGAGCTGCTTTGGTGCTTGGCCTGCGGAACATTCCTGCAATACTACAGCTCTTTATTAGATACATGGCACTCATCTTTCTCCTGGCAGAGAGCAGCTGAACCAATTTCTGGTCAAACCCGGCAGTGTGAAGCTTTGCCCCTCTCTCTAGGGTGGGTTTCCATCTAAATTAAATACCTAGGTAATGATGCCTGTAAAATGGTGTGAAATGCTGTAAGACAAACATGATAGAATAGATCATCCTCATAGCTGAAGTTTCAAGTCATTCCACAATCCACACAATATAAAGCTTTAAAAATCCATAACTCAGATACCTGAAAGCGAGACAACCCCCAGATGCCAATATGCTACCCCAAACTACCCAAGCTGTCATTAACTTCTGTTATCATCCATGTGTCATAGGAGACATCCAGCAGCTCCTGCACGTCCACATTTTCTTCACAGACTGTAGCAGGCTGACCCAGGAGCGGTGCAGTGGAGCACTGCCAAAGCAGGCTGTTAGGGATGACAGAGCCCAGCGGATTAAGCCGTGATGGCAAGGTCAGCAGGACCTGAAACTTGGCTAATGATGTCATGCCCTTGTCAGTTTGCATTGGCTAAACATGTTTAGCTTTACCAGCAAGCCCTGTGGCTGAGTGAGAGCTACTGAAAGGAATTTCAACATGGAATAGGTCAGCATGAGCAGAATACAAACACTGTAAAGGCTCTCGGTGAACACCTGGTGCTGCTGAAGCCAAGGGGAGCTCAGACAGTGACCTCTGCGAGGCCAGGATTTTGCCCTCTGGCTTTTGCAAATCTATCATTCAATTAAATCCCTTTGCTTGCAGTCTGGAGATTGGTTTTCATGGTTTGTCATAAGGTATTTGTAGATTGTAAGCTATCCCGAGAAAACTGTGTCTCAAAGACCTGTACAGATCCCAGGTTAGCCAGACCCTGCTCCTTCCAGTGCCACCTCACACATGCTGAAGAACAGAACAAGAAAAAGAAAAGATCATTTGCAGTGCAGGAATGATGATGCTGTGGGAATTAGCTAACCTGAGTCATGCAGCAAGGAGGATTGCTCTCTACAACTACCTGAAGGGAGGTTGTAGCCAGATGGGGTTGGTCCCTTCTCCTAGGCAAGGAAGAAGAGGACACAGCCTCAAGTTGCACCAGGGCAGGTTCAGACTGGATGTTAGGAAGAAGTTCTTCACAGCAAGAGTGATTGGCATTGGAATGGGCTGCCCGGTGGTGGGTTGGAGTCACCATCCCAGAAGGTCTTTATGAGGAGGCTGGATGAGGCACTTGGTGTCATGGGTTAATTACAAGGTGTTAGATGGTAGGTTGGAATTGATCCCAAAGATCTTTTCCAACCTGGTTAATTCTGTGGGATGCTCTGTGCAGATGAGGAGGGCAGTGTGGGGGAGTCTGGAGAGAGCAAACAGCTTTCCCCTGTCACAAAACATTAGGCTGAGCAGGGACTCAGCAAGAGGAAATGTCTCCCAGCTGAGTCCAAGCTGCTCTGACAGTTGGCACTCCAGGAGCTATCCAAAGATTTCCAGAGGTGAAAAGGGCACTAAGAGAGAGGCTGGACAACAAGTTGGGATAAAAATGGGCTGCATCTCTTTAAGAGACAGATCAGCACTGCATCTCATGCTTCAGATAAGCAACTGACCTCGAAACTCAGCCTTGTAGAGGTGGTCACTGTGCTTTACACCAGTTTGGCTTGCTTTTCCATCAAGTCAGCAAATAAGCACTAAGGCTTGTTCCTTCAGACAGTTTGTGTTTGCTGTGGGTCTTGTTTTACTGCCAGGGATGGGGATTGCCAGGCCTACCAACTGAGCAAAGCCAAAGTACTCCTCAGAGTCACAGAGTGGTAAGAGTTTAAGGGACTGACAGAGATCATCTGGTCCAATCACTCTGCTAAAGTAGGACCACCCAGAGTAAACCACGCAGGAACACATCCAGACAGGTTCTGAATGCCTCCAGAGAAGACTCCATAACCTCTCTGGGCAGCCTGCTTCAGTGAACCCTTGAAGCAAAAAAGTGTTCTCTTTATACTTCCATGCAACCTCCTGTGTTCCAGCTTGTGTCCACTGCCTCAGACACCATTGAGAAGAGTCTGGCTCCATCCTCCAGACATTTGCCCTTCAGCTATTGATTGACACCGATGAGATCCCACCTCTGTCTGCTCTTCTCCAGACTACAGAGCTCCACATCTTCCAGCCTCTCAGAGAGCAGATAGATATTCCAATCCCCTCATCTCAGTGGCCCTCCACCAGATTCTCTCCAGTAGTTATTTGTCCTTCTTGAACTGAGGAGCCCAGAACTAGACACAATATTCCAGAAGCAGCCTCACGATGGCAGGAGAGGGGAGGAGAAGCTCCTTCCATCTGCTGGCCTTGCTTTCCTTCACACCCCAGGAGATCATTTGCCTTCTTGGTCAGAAGGACATGTTGTTGGCTCATGGTCACCTTGTTGTCCAGCAGCATTCCAGGTCCTTTTGCCCAGAGCTGCTCAGCCCCCAGCACATCCTGACACATGGAGTGGTTCTTCCCCAGATGCAGGACTCCACACTTGTCCTCCTTCAACTCCATTATGTTTCTCCCCACCCAACTCCCCAACCCCTTTGAGATCACGCTGAATGGCTCCTCCACAGCCAGAGTCACAAGGGGAAAGGAACAAACATCCTCACCCCCAGGAGTCAAGCAGCAGAGACTCTCAGATCATACAGAAAAAATATCTGAAACCTCACAGGGGCAGACTCTCTCCCCCATCATTACTCAGGTCTCCTGAGCTCTGCTTAGCACATCTAAGTGCAGGAGAAGGGGAAGAGCAAAAGCAGTGTATTTAATCCCCCTGCAGCCTGCTCTGTTGTCACACATTTCAAAGCACACTGCTAAAAGCTCCCTAAATGTATTTTTAGAATCATCTTGACTCCAGCACCTTGAAGTTCAGCAGAACCCAAATGGCCAGTGGCTATGAAGAAGTTAGAAACCTCAGACTCACTCGAATCCAGGCTGAGCTTCCAGCACAGTTGGTTTGAGCTTTTTAATTGAAAATACACAACTGTTTAATTGCAGACATGGGTAACTATTTAAACTGTGCTTCATTATTTATAGTAGATGCAGTTCCTTTTACATCTTTTCTTGAATGTTTTATTATTTTCTCCTCCTAATTAAGTAAATAAACCCAGAGGAGAAGAGGTGGAAATTGAAATGCAGGGGTCAAAGGCTTAGATACATGTAGGCAACCATAGGGTCTCCTAAAAGCCTTTATCTAACAGGCAAGATGCTTTAATTCTGCTGATGTCTAAGATGGGTTTATTGCCAAACTGTCAAAAGAATAGCTATCTGAAAGAGAAGAAATAGAGTATTATTACTGCCAGTGCCAGAAAATGTTAATGAAGATGATATTATGGCAAATGAAGTCAGATATAGGCAGGTAGCTAAGGACAAGTGGGTGTCAGAGAAGGAAAATCATATACTGAAGAAAAATGTTCATTTAAATGACTTAGAGATATTGTACACTTCCAGGATTTTTAAGGACTTGATGAAATACAGTGATCTCAAAAGACAGAATTAGACAGGAGTAAAAGTTCCCTAGTGAGGAGGCAGATGCTGTCAGCCAGAAAAAAAAAAACCAAACCACAAACAGGAGTTAAAAGTGTAACAGCAGTGAAAAGTAACAAGTTTGTGTCTTACTGCCACAGTTTTTTGGACTGGCAGTGGACAGGCCCTAGAGATGTTCCTGGGCAAAGGACACTGAAATTCCTGGGACTGAAGTGTGAAATTCCTTCAGTAAAATGTGAATATCTGTGTTTTGCTACTGACTTAACTCTGAAGGTACAGAAAACCCAGGAGCAAAAGGGCAGGCAATGTGTTTTAACAAGATCAGGTTAGGTAAACATGAATGATCAAAAGCAGATGGGATATGGTAGGAAACTTATTCTGTGAACAACCAGAAACAGAAATAAAGGTTTGAACAGGGAATGTTTCTGGGAACATGAACATTTCATAGAATGGTTTGGGTTGGACAGGGCCTTAAAGACCATCCCCTAGGAGCAAGGGACACCTTTTACTATGCCTCAAGACCTTGTCTGCCCTAGCCTTGAACACCCCCAGGAAGGGAGCATCCCTGGGCAACCTGTTCTAGTCTCACAACCCTCACTGACAAGAGCTTCTTTCTGATCTTCAGTCTAAATCTCCCTTTTTCCAGCTTCAATCCATTCCCCCTCACCCTATCACTTATTTCAGACAAGGTAGAAAGCAATACAGAAACCTGCTGTCAACACACACACACACACAGATGAAGTTGTAGACCAGCAGAAGGTTATTGCCCATCCACAACATGGTCCCAAGACAAAACAAAAGCCAAGGAATTATTTTAAATCATAACATCATCTATATCAGAAGCTGAGCAAAGTTATAACCATAGAAACAGATGAATAGAGGAGATTCTAGTGACCAGCAGTCAGACTGACCAGGGATGGGGCAAATACCAAACCAGAAGCACATGAGATTGAACACCAATATCAGCCAGAAGAGGACTGGAGCACCTCTCCCACAGAGAAAGAGGGTTGGGGCTGCTCAGTCTAGAGAAGAGAAGGTTCCAAGGAGACCTTTTTGTGGCCTTTCAGTATCTGAAGGGGGCTACAAGAAAGCTGGGGAGGGACATTTTAGGGTGTGAGGTAGTGATAGGACTGAGGGGAGTGGAACAAAGGGGGAAATGGGGAGATTAAGACTGGATGTTAGGAAGTTCTTCATCATGAGTGTGCTCAGACACTAGAACAGGTCACCCAGGGAGGTGGTGGAAGCCTCATCCCTGGAGCTGTTTAAGGCCAGGCTAGATGTGGCTCTGAACATCCTGATCTACTGTGAGGATTCCCTGCCCACAGCAAGGAGATTGGAGCTAGATGATCCTTGAGGTCCCTTCCAGCTCTGACAATTCTGGTTTTACAAAAAAAAAAAAAATAAGGGTCTGTGAAAGAGCAACAGAGAAACAATCTGCCACAAGCATAAAGTGAGCTGCAAATCAAGCAGGCATAAGATGAATGGAAAGGCATCCAAACTGTTTTATTTAGCTAGAGAACGCTGGAAAGAGTATTCTGATGCATTTTAAAGTGAAATCCACTTCCTATCCCAAAGCAACTCAGTACAATCACAAGGGAAAAAATGGTGTCTTGTTATTCAGCTTGCACCTACTGTGGTAGAGGTAAAACTGTTGTTAGAGAGAATTAAAATAAAGAGCAGGTTATGGCATGTAACTGCTGTCATAAATATGTATGGAGGACCAAAAGAGCAGTAAATGTGGTGTAAGTGCATTCAGTTGCAAATCCGTGTATGTGCATGATTAGGAAAATCAATAAGAAGTTCCTTTCTTCACTCAAGTACAAATACAAAAAAAAAAGATGAAAATGAATGCCTCCAGCAAAGTTCCCCTGTCCCTGGTTTCAGGGCAGTGAAAAAGTTTGAAGAACAGTTTTCAGAAGGCATAAAACCCTCATAATTAATCATTTCCTCAAACACATCAGGAGCAGGAAGTTAGAGAATCTGCAGGTCCATTAATTGATCAAAAGTACAAAAGGAGCTCTCAGAAGGTAAAGCAGAGCAGGAAAAATTTATTTTATTTTTTTTTTTTAGCCTTGAAGGAGTTCAGGGAATATTTTGGGCTGGAACCCTTCCTTCATCCATCAGAAGGGATATGTCAGAGGAACTATTTCAGAATTCATTAGAAGAATCTGTAGAAGAAGTTGTCAAGATTGAGGTAACAAATTGTCAGGCCAGGAGGATTCAAAAGCTGACCTAAAGGAAGCTGTGAGGCATTTCAAGCTGCCATGGCACTGCAGGAATGGAGAATGGCAAACGTGGTGACAAGTTTTTGACAGCTGCAAGGTGTATCTGGAGAGCTACAGCAACCATTAGTCTGACAACTGCTATCAGGAGAATCAGGAGGAACTCCATCAGCAGGTATTGGGAAAGTGTAGTGCCCTGCAGAAGCAGCTTTCCAAAAGGGAAGTCACACCTCACAAAGCAGGCAGAGGTCCTTGCAGGCATCGAAGGAGAGATCCAGTTAAGAACATGAGCATAAAAAGGCAAAAGAATGGCTCTGCTGGGTTGGCAATCCTGTTTTCCAGTATCTGAAGGGGGCCCTACAGGAAGGCTGAAGAGAGACTATTGACAAGGTCTTGCAATGCCAGGACAAGGGGCAATGGGTTTGAAGTGGCAGAGGGGGGATTTAGACTGGATGTTAGGGAGGAAGTTGTTTGCAGTGAGGGTGGTGAGACACTGGCACAGGTTGCCCAGGGAGGTTGTGGCTGCTCCTTCTCTGGAGGTGTTCAAGGCCAGGTTGGATGAGGCCTTGAGTGCCCTGTACTAGTGGGAGGTGTCCCTGCCTATGGCCGGGGGTTGGAACTGGATGATCCTTGAAGTCCCTTCCAACCTTACCATTCTATGATTCTATGGGAGTGCCTGGGAAAGAGAAAACAACCAGGATAGATGGAGACCATGCTCCTCAGGAGTACTCTTAGGGCTTCCAAACATTTTGGTCTTCACAGGCTCCTTAGGTAGACTTCATTTCTGTGCATTTAGCAACACTTAATGAGTTTGTCATCTGTGAACTGGCCCAGTCAGTCCCTTGGATCCACAAATACTATCCACATGGATGTTCTAACTGCAGCACCCACTGCATGATGAATCACTCTGATTTTTTTCTTCTGCATATGTCTTCTAGCAGCAACCTCTAATGTTCCCTAGCTCATGTGCAGGAAGAGAGTGTCAACAAGCAATTCTCACATCCCACCTGGGATTTACGATCCTTGGATTCCCAAAAAAAAAAAATAATTTGGCAACATCCTTCAGCAAAAACTCTTCCATGACCTATGCTAACAGATTAGGGAAGGGACTCCTTTCAGGAACAAATGAAGAGCTAAGGTTTAAGTAATGAGGGGTCAGAAAACACAATCAATTTTGTCAGTGCAGAGAAGGTACCAGTAGAGTCTTATCAGGGTATGTGATAGGGCTCAGCAGCATAGACCTGCCCTGAGCAGTATCATAGAATCCTGGTGGTTGGAAAAGGCCTTTAAGAACATACTGGGTCCAGTCTTACTCAACTTCATCAACCTGTATGAGGGCACAGAGTGTATCCTCAACAGGTTAGCTGAGGATGTAAAACTGGGAGGCTTGGCTGACACACTAGAGGGCTGTGAGGCCATGCAGTGAGAGCTGAACAAAAAAGAATCTAAAGAGGTTCCACAAGAATTGTGTGTGTGCTGGTTTGAGCT
>VWYK01021178.1:2109-15977 GCA_013399775.1 Semnornis frantzii | reverse complement strand
AGAGAGCAAGAGAGAAGAGAGCTTCTGTGGAGCTGCTCTGCGGCAGTTGTTCCTTGAGTTCTTCTGGTGGAGGTGCACCTTTTTGCATGCATTGCTGTCTTTTTAAACAGTGTTTTAGGCCGTTGTCCAGGTATAGCTCCCTAGGACACCTTCCTATGTATTCTCATGTATCTGCAGAGGTGCAGCGGCAGCACCGGTGAGTGCCTCTGCCCCCACCCTGTGCTTCTTACCTGTCAGTACTCCAAATACACATCAGCCTTTTCTCTTAGGGGTAGCTGGTGTGAGGTGTCGCCTCCTGGGCATTCAAACCAGGCTGGCCACAGAGACACTCTCTCTCTGTTGCTTAGCATCCCTGAGCTCTCGGGCAGGAATTAACAGAGCCGATCTTTATCTGTGTTGATTTGAAGGAGGGAGAGACCATCAGCCTCTCACACACCCGAGCAAGCCTGTGCTGCTTTGCTGAGAGGCCCTGTGTTTCAGAGGCACCTTCAGACACCTGAGGGGCTGAAGGTAGCACACCTGGGTGGTAAGGTCCCTCCTGCAGGGAAGGCGATGCCAGGCTGCGCATCGGTTCTGCCCGACCACCTCCTGCGCGGCTCCTGCTCCCTCGCACGGTGCTGCTGGCACAGCAGGGACTGGGGATGGTTCTAACCCTCCATTCTCTTCCAAACGGCATCTGATTCCTCCTGGCATCTCACAAAAGGCTGAACGGGCAGCAAGCATAAAGGCAAAATAATCCTCGTGCTGGGAATGCCTTTGCCCGGCCCTGACCTGCCTCCACCAGCGTCTGCTGGCGCTGGGGATGCCGCACGGCTCTTGCGCGTCTCAGAGTTTTGGGGATGGGGGAGAGGATCCTGCCTGACATATTTGCATCTGGATTAGGCTCTCGAATGCCAGCAGAGGCAGCTCTGTTCAGCCCTATCACTCATGTCTTCCCGACTCGACACGCCTGGTCCCCGGGCAGAAAGAAACAAACCACAACAAAATTGCTTTTTTTGTGCCCCCCTCTTCTTGTTTGGTTTCTTGACTGCATCTCCTGGTACACTCCACTCTGGCCTCAACCCATTCACTTGTGGTTCTCCTGAGATACATACCCCGCCGGGCAGCCTCTAATCATTTAACATATGAATGCTGTCAAACAGTTTAATCAAACCTGAAATTTCTGCCTTTGTGCCCTGGGCTAATTCGTTGTGACTGCAGAAAGTGAGGTCGGCTCCCCTAGACAAAGAGGGATTGCAGCCTGCCTCTTTGTCTGCTCTCTTTGCATAATTTCCTGAACCCTGCCCTGTTCCACCTGCTCACCAATGTTAAGCTTATTTATGGATAATTTATATGCATCCAACTCCACAAATGCACCCTGGCAAGGATTTTTTTTTTTTTTGATTTTTTTTTTTCTTTTGGAGGAGGAGGAGCTCTGGGAAAGAGCTGCAGGCCACTCATGTTCCCCTCTAGTTTGTACTATTCAAAGCTCCACCAGCACTTCCCAAGCCTTTCCAAGGTGCAAAAGCACAACTGCTCTGGGCCTAGAGCTGCTGGAAATTTCCACCCCCTTTTTGAGTGGATGGGACATAAGTGGCTGATCTTTTGGTGGTGGTGGGTTTGGGGAACAAAGAGGCCAGCAGAAGGGCTCGGTGGGATGGTTTCTGCAAACCAGCCACGTCCAGCATGGGGATTCTGCAGCTCCTGTCCCCAGGGTGGTGGGAGGAAGCAGGAGGTTCCTGGAAAGCATTGTTCCCAAGGCTGTTTGTTCCCAGTCCTCCTGGCAGCTACTGAGAAGCAGCAGAAGGAAGGGCAGCCTAAGGGAGCAGAGCAGACCCGGGTGGGCAAACAGGACTACTCTGAGGGTGGTGGAGCGCTGGAGTAGGCTACCCAGAGGGGTTGAGTCTCCTTTGGAGACTTTCAAAATCTACCTGGACATGTTCCTGTGTGTCCTGAATCAGTAATTGTGTGACCAGCAGGAGCAGGGCAGTGATTGTCCCCATGTGCTCAGCACAGGGGAGGCAATGGTTTGAGTCCTGGGTTCACTTTTGGGTCACTCCAAGAAGGACATTGAGGAGTGGGCAGGTTCAGAAAAGGGTAACAAATCCGGGGAAGAGTCTGGAGAACAGGGCTGGGGAGGAGCAGCTGAGGGAACTGGGGGTGTTTAGTGTGGAGAAGAGGAGGCTGAAGGCAGACCTCATTGCCCTCTACAACTTCCAGAAAGAAGGCTGGAAGGAGGTGGGGATTGGTCTCTTCTCCCTAGTAACAAGCCATAGGACAACAGAAAATGCCTTCAGTTTCACCAGGGAAGATTTAGATTGGATATTAGGAAACTGTCTTTCCTGTAAGAATAGCCAGGCTTTGGAACAGGCTGCCCAGGGAGATGGTGGAGTCCCCACCCCTGAAGGTGTTAAAATAACTTATGGACATAGCACTCTAGGGCATGGTTTAGTGGGCATGATGGTGTTGGGTTGATGGTTAGACTTGATCCTGGAAGTCTTTTTCAGCCTTAATGATTCTGTGATTCTATCATTCTCTGGCCCTGCTCTCTGCTTCCACTAATTGTCCAAGGTTCTCATCATCCTCTTGGGATATCCTGGAGGAGGCTCCCAGCAGCTGCCTATACAGCCAGGGGTGGCCACTGCCTGTTCACCTGGAGCAGACTGAGCCCTCGCAGCTGCCCCATGGGAGCAGCTATTTCAGGCCAGCAGTAATGAGAAGCAGGACTGCCAAGCCAGAGCTGGAAGAGTGTCTCCTGGCCAGGAATAACTTGTGGAGCCTCTGCCAAGATCCCAGCTGCCTGCACTGGGGCTGCTGGTGAACCCTGGGTCACCCGGCCACGCTCCAGCCCGTGGGCAGTGGGACTGTCCCTTGGCAAGCAGGAGCTGGATGCCCCCAGAGGAGCTGTGGCACTGTAGGTCAGCCCCGGAGTGGTGGCTGCAGCCATGCAGGCTCCTTAGCAGCTGTCTTTGCAATTAGCCCTCTGGTTCCATCAGCATCCCTGGGAACGAGGCTTGTCCTAGGATGGCTGCAGTGGAGGCAGTGGGTGGCCTTGAGGAGAATGCTGGCCCAGTAACCGCCGTGGGACACTGCCTGCCAGGGTTGATGCTGGGGCATTGCAAAGCTCATTTCCGCTCCAAAATCTCTGAATCTGGCTGAAGAAAACAGCTAAGCCAGGCATGGATGGTGCTGCCAGGTGAGGCATGCAGTCAGAGATTCTCAGCCAAGAAAATGTGTTCTTATTGCTGTTTAGGAGCTACTGAGAAACCTGTTGAAGAAATCTCTTAAAGCTGATGGTCTGAATTTTTCTGAAGAAAATTCAATCTAGAATCTGACAGCTTGATCACATCACTTACACCTAACCATTCCATCTACAGCTGAAAGGGATATGACAAGGAAATAGACCCCAGAAATGCACCCCAGACACTGTGGAGTTTTCCTGTGAGGCAGAGCTCAACAGAGGCTCCTCCATCCACTGACCAGCATAGAATCACAGAACTGTTTTGGCTAGAGAAGGCCTCTAAGATCAAGACTAATCCTCAACTTGTGTACTGGTTTGAGGCTATTTGGAATATTTTAATGAAAAAAATTAGATGATAAGCTGTGAAAAGCAAACAGTGGTGGTGTCTGCTGCACTCATAGGCTTGCTGAGATGTATAAGAACAAGAACACAAACACAGATAACACACAGAGAGTCTTGTGTCTGTCTCTCTGGGAGCTTCTGGCCTTTCTGCTGTGTAACCTAACTAACCACTCTGCTTCTAAAGCCCCTTGCCCATCCTCCAAACTCACCTTGCACATAAGGCCGACCCTGGGGTAAGGCAGAGGAGTGGAAAGAAGGTGGAAGGGTGGTTGGGAGCCCCTCCTGGGGACTCTGATTTCTGGGAGGGGGACTGTGTTTCTGTTTTACCTTTAACTTGTTTATGTCTGTAACTATTCCTGTCTGTTGTGTATATCTCTGCTTGTACATTGTGCTGAGCTGTAAATAGAGCTTCAGTCCTTAACTTTCAGCTGGCTGAGTCTAATCTGGGTGGTTTTACAAAGTGTGGGGAGTGAGTAACTCCCAAACCATCGCGACTCAACACCACCATGCCCACTAAACCATGTCCCCAAGTGCCATGTCCACAGGTTTCTCAAACACCTCCATGGATGGTGACTCCACCTCCCTGGGCAGCTCTGACTACTCGTGCAGCAAAGACATTTTTCCTAATATCCAACCTAAACCTTTCCTGGTTCAACTTGGGGCCATCTCCTCTCATCCTGTAACCCGATGCTAGTGAGAAGAGCCTAACCTCCACCTCACTCCAACCTCCTGTAGAGAGCAATGAGGTTTCCCTTTGTCCTCCTCTTCACACTGAACAACCCCAGTTCCCTCAGCTGCTCCTCACCAGCCCCTTGCTCAGATTTGCTGCCCTTCTCTGGACATTCTCCAACCAGTTCCCTGATTTGCTGCTGCAGAACCGTTTGCTGTGTTTCAGTGATCCCTTCAGCCACCTCCCCAGCAGCTGGCTCACTAACACACCCTGGACCTTCAATGCCCATTACTTCTGCTCACAAGGCTTTACAGCACATCGAGGAGCCTGGCAAGCAGCAGCACTGGTCCCTGCCAGGGGGTGGGACCCCTCTGTGCCCCCCCAGCCCTGCGGATGCTGCCGGGTGAGAGTGGGCAGCCAGGACATGACCTTGGTGCAGCTGTGGTGGTGCCTGCCTGAGCTGGGACATATCAGCACATCTTGGCAGGAGGAGTGATGCATTGTACCAAACCCAGGGCTCCCCCCATTGTATTGTCACACAAACACGTTCTGGGAGTCAAGAAAATTCCCTGGGATTTTCCAAGCCTACTGCCTGGGATTGCTCAGTGCTGTGTCACCCTGGCTGCTGGGCACACGGAGACCCCAAAGTGCAAACAGCCCTGGGACAAGGTGGCCCAGAGTGGCATCTCCCCACTGGGAGAAGTTCTTCACCATGAGGGTGGTGAGAGCCTGAGATGGGTTCCCCAGGGAGGTGGTGGAAGCCTCATACCTGGAGGTGTTTAAGGTCAGGCTGGATGAGGCTCTGGGCAGCCTGATCTAGGGTAGGGTGTCCCTGCCCATGGCAGGGGGGTTGGAACTGGATGATCCTTGTGGTCCCTTCCAACCCTGACTGATTCTATGATTCTGTGATTCTACGATTCTGTAATTCTGTGATTCTATAATTCTGTGATTCTGTAATTCTATGATTCTGCGATTCTATCATTCTATGATTTTGTGATACTATTATTCTGTGCTTTGATGATTCTGATTCTAGGATTCTGATTCTATGATTGTATGATTCTGATTCTGTCATTCTATGATTCTGTGATTTTATGATTCTGTGGGACCCACCAACCTGGCACCAGGGAAATCCACAGAATCACAGAATGGTTTGTGCTGGAAGGGACCTTCAGGATCATCTAGTACCAATGCCCATGCCACAGGCAGGCACAGCTTCCATTAGCCCAGGTTGCTCAAGGCCCCATCTGACCTTGGCTTTGAACACCTCCAAGTGAGAAGCATCCACAATTCAAATCTGTGTTTCTGACATTCGTGCAAGCAGGGCTGCTGGATGCCCCTGGCACAGCCATCTCCTTCCCAGTCCCCTGGGCACCCCTGTTGACTACCCCTGGGGTTTCAATACAGCCCCAGACCAGCTCTGCCAAGGCTACATCTCCTGGGATGCTTGCTGTAGGCAAGCAGAGGCAAAAGCAAAAACTCAGCCTGTCTGCTGAGCCAAAGGTCCAAGAGGAGTGAAAGCAGACATGGGAAAAGCCACAGCATTGAAGAACATCACTGGATGTTTGGATGATGCCAGTGTCCTTAAAAGCTGCTTGTGTTTGCAAAAACACTCCAGAAACGGTGTAAATCTTTGACAAAAATTAATATTATCAAGGAAGACAGTGCCATGTGGCATCCATGTGGGCTCCAGCCACAAAGCTCCCAGCTTCTCAAATGGCATGGCCAGATGTATTTTTTGCCCTCACCAAGCCAGCAGTAGGAGGGACCTGCCCCTACCTGCTGACCTGTCCCTTCATCTTGCCTCTTCCTACCCTATCTCCATTCCAAGTCACTCCATCTCACCCTAGCTCAACTCATCAAATTCCAACCCATCCCACCCTGTTCCATCCCACTCCACCCCACCTCATACCATCCCACCCTGTTCCACTCCATTTCACACCATCTCACTCTATTCCACTCCATTTCATACCATCTCACCCTATTCCACTCCATTTCACACCATCTCACCCTATCCCACTCCATTTCATACCATCTCACCCTATTCCACTCCATCTTCTATCATCTCACCCTATTCCACCCCATCTCATATCCTCCCACTCTATTCCACCCATCTCATACCCTCCCACTCTATTCCACCCCATCTCATACCATCCCACTCTATTCCACCCCATCTCATACCATCCCACTCTATTCCACCCCATCTCATACCATCCCACTCTATTCCACCCCATCTCATACCATCCCACCCTCTTCCAACCTGTTCTATGGCTCTCTGTCTCCCCCCACCATATTGGACAAGATGCCAATGCCATGCTGGGACCACTCAGAGACCTTTTTTTGCCATTCCAGGTGCCCCACAAGTGCCAAGGGGAGGGAGTCCCAGCAGCTTTTGTGTACTGGGGAGCTCTGTGAGGACAGCCTGGACTCGATGCAACGTGGCACAGCTCCTGCTGAGTGTGCACCCAAAACTTCTGTGTTCCAGCACAAAGAGAACTTCTTCATGGTGTGACATGGAGAAAGGACTCCTGAAGATGTTGCAAAGGCCATTAAAAGTGTTGCTGATAAAAGGCAAGGAGCTGGGAAACGAATGAAGCCAGGCTTATTTTTAGCAGCAGTGGCATTTGGACAGCATGAGAATTGCTTTGCACAAATTTAGCACAGCTGATGTTTCAACAAAAAGTCTGCTGGCTCAGCTGGAATCACCCAGCACAACCACCTAGAGAAACAGCAGCCAGTCCAAACCAGCCACTCAAACAAAGGCAAAAAGCACCCCCAGCTAAGTGTCACCCAGGGCCACCTAAAAGAGTGACACAAGGCTCCTGCTCAGCACCCAGAGCGCAGGGATGCTCTGGTCAAGATTTTGCCACCTTGTTGTTCACAGTGGAGAGTGGGGAGGCAGGGTCAGGTGCAGGTATGACACTGTCCCTTGGCAGATGTGCACCATAGAGTGGCTTGAGGTGGAAGGGACCTTAAAGATCATCTCATTCCAACCCTCCTGCCACAGGCCAGGTGCAGGTATGACACTGTCCCTTGGCAGATGTAGAATCATAGATGGCTTGAGGTGGAAGGGATCTTAAAGATCATCTCATTCCAACCCTCCTGCCACAGGCCAGGTGCAGGTATGGCACTGTCCCTTGGCAGATGTAGAATCATAGAGTGGCTTGAGGTGGAAGGGACCTTAAAGATCATCTCATTCCATCCCCCCTGCCACAGGCCAGGTGCAGGTATGGCACTGTCCCTTGGCAGATGTAGAATCATAGANGCAACCCATTCCAGTGCCTCACCAACACTTTTTCTTAACATCTGACCTAAATCTACCCTGCTCTAGCTCCAAATCATTGCCCCTTGTCCTATCACCAGAGGCCCTTATGCCTGTCAGTGCCCCTTGGCAGGCATGTCACAGCATTCCACTGCTGCCACACTGCCTGTGCCCATGGCCAGCTAGCTGCTCTGCTTCAGGTGGATTGGGAGGGGGAGTCTGTGCAAAGCTTGAGCCCTAACAACCTCTGTCAGCATTTGAAACAGCTCAACTATTTAACCCCCAAGTGCTGGTGACTCCTGACCCTGGACATTTTTGCCTGCCTGCATTTCTGCAGCAGCTGAGCTTGGAAGATGGAGAAGCCCTGCAAGTGCAGTGCCACACTGCTCCCCGGGAAGGGGGCAGATTCCTTTCACATCCAGGGAGGCATTCGAGATGCTGAAGGAAACCAGACGTTGCCTGGGATGCCTTTTCTCTCCACCCATGCAAGGAATGCATCTCCCTTGTGCTGTCGCTGACACCTAGCAGTGATTTGGGTTTGCAGCCAGCCTCAGGCTGGCTGCACTGTGACTGAGGGGGCAGTGGCCTGAACCAGTGAGGTTTGAGGAGCAGGTGACACATCTGCCTGCAAAGTCCAGCACAAGGGATGAGGAATGTGGGGAGATCCAGCTGGGAAACTCCAAGGTTTGCAACCCCCTGGTTTCCAGGGCAGCAGGCAGGCAGTGCAGGTATTGCCTGGGTGCTGTGGGAGCTGTGGGAGTTCCAGGACCCTTTAACTGCCCATCCTATGCCCAGAAGCCAGCCCAGGCTCTTCTGCATCCCCAGAGGTGGGGTGAGCCCTGCAACGGTCTTTCAAGGAAGCCGTGTGGTCAGAGGTCTGGGGAATGGCACATATAGTGCCCTGGGTGCTGCATCCTCACCCTCACAAACTCCTCATCCTCATCATCCATCCATGTGGGAAGTGACACTGGGGCAGGGCTGAGCATACCTGCAGATTGGACCCTCTGCCCTCCCTTCCTCTCTCACCACAGCTGAGCCACCACTCCCAGTGTGGCTGTACAGAGACTCCTGGCATGGCTGTGTATGCAGAGACTGGTACCAGTCCTGGCAAGGAAGGTGCAGGGGCTGCCTACAGACCCCAGCCAGGGCACAGCGTGCTACCAAGCCAGGGTGAGAGTGTGCCCAAGCCTCTGCTCAGAGCAAAGGCAGGAGGGATATGCCCCACGGCTGCACTGTGATTGTGGTGATGGAGAAGTGCCTCAGCTGCACCCCTGTGCCATCTGTCCTTGTGCTGCTAACCTCCTTCTGCTACTGAAGCTGGCAGCTCTAGGCTTGCCTGGCCACAGATCCTTTCCAAAGATGGTTGAAGGAAGTATAGAATCATAGGACCATTAAGGCCCTAAGATTAAGTCCAAGTGTCAACCCAACGCCACCATACTCACTAAGCCATGCCCCACAATGCCATGGCCACAGGTTTCTTGAACACTTTCAGGAATGAACAGGTTGCCCAGGGAGGTTGTGGCTGCTCCCTCCCTGAAGGTGTTCAAGACCAGGCTGGACGAGGCCTTGAGTGACCTGTCCCAGTGGGAGGTGTCCCTGCCTATGGCAGGGGGTTGGAACTAGATGATCCTTGAGGTCCCTTCCAACCTTACCATTCTGTGATTCTATGAGGACTCCAGCACTTCCCTGGGCAGCCTGTGCCAGTGCCTGACCACTCTTGTGGGAAAGAAATTCTTTCTGATATCCAACTTGAACTTACCCTGCTGGAACTTGAAGCCATTTCTTCTCATCCTATCACTTGTAAACAAGGAGAAGGGACCAACCCCTACCTCACTCCACCCTCCTTTTAGGGAGCTGTAGAGAACCAGAAGGTCTCTCTGCCTCCTGTTCTCCAGGATAAGCATCCCCAGTGCCCTCAGCCATGGGAACCATCCTGAATAATTTTGACACTTTCAAGGGCTCCCAAGGCAGTTTCTTCATGGTAAAAGCTCTGATGAAGTCCTAGGCATGAAGCCTGGGCACAGATGGGGCAGCTGTGTGTGGCCTTGAGCCTCCAAGAGGCAGCTCAGCCAGGTTTGCAGCCAGCCAGCAGCAGCAGTGGCAGGCACAGGGAGAGTGGACTGGGAAGCTGCGAGAGATCTGAGTACAAAATGTCCTTCATGTGGCTCAGCATCCTCAAAAGACCTAACAAATCCCTTCCCCCTTGCTCAGTGACAGAAAGGGGAGACAGCAAAGTCAGCACTGCCCTTCTCCAGGCTGCTTTTGCTGTGGTTCCTGCTGTTCATTGTTTGTCTTTGGACAACTGCTGGGTGCTGGTGCAGACGCTGGGAGCCCAGGCTCGCACAGACTCACACATTTCAACACCAATGATTATTCATCCCAACCACTCAGGCTGCAGTGTGGGATTTATTATTTGCTGCTCTCCAGCCTCCTGTTTAAAACCTTCCCAGCTCAGATGCAGGAACATCTGCCCAGCCAGCCAGGCACACAAGCACCCATGGCAGTTCACCAGCAGTGCCCTGGCAGAAAGCAGCATCCAGACCACTCTATGAGCACCCAGCCCATACAGCCACCACAGCTCTGCTCAGAAACCCTTCTCTTCCCCAGCCTCTTTGCTGCAACCATTACCTCTGTCTCCACCAACAATCCTTATTTGAACTGTTCAAGGCCAGGTTGGATGGGGCCTTGAGCAACCTGGGCTAGTAGAAGGTGTCCCTGCCTGTGGCAGGCTGTGGGAATTGAATGAACTCAAAGGTCTCTTCCAACCCAAACCATTCTGTGGTTCTATGGTTATAACAGAGTATTTATTCTCTATCCTCTTCTGTTTGCCCTGGAGGACATGATCATGTTCCAGGGTCAGCAGTCCAATAATCCCTGTCCCTGGGACTCCACAAGCAGGACTGATGTTGTCCCACTGAGATGGCTCCAGCAGACGGGCAAAGCCCCTGAAGAGGAGAAAGTGAACACAGGTGGTCAGCAGCAATAAGCCAAGGAGCAATGGATACAAACTGGAACAGAGAAGGCTTCACCTCAACATGAGGAGAAAGTTCTGTACAGTGAGGGTGCCAGAGCCCTGGAGCAGGCTACCCAGAGAGCTTGTCGAGCCTCCTTCTCTGGAGACTTTCAAACCCCACCTGGATGCATTCCTGTGTGAACTACCCTGGGGGATCCTGCTTTGGCAGGGGGGTTGGACTTGATGATCTCCAGGCTAAACAGCCTCAGGGCTCTCAGTGTCTCCCCAGAGGGGAGATGCTCAAGTCCCCCACTCATCCTCGTGGCTCTGAATGCAGAGCAGGTAGTTCCACTGAGCCTGAACAGAGAAATCAGGGGAGCAGATGTCTGTCCTGGTGCCTGGAAAAAGTTACTAGCCCAAACCCCACCAGAAGATCCCCTGATGAGCCCTCTGTAGAAAAGGCTGCCCAGTCTGCCACCTGCCCTGGTTTCACCTCCTCGTGGATGCTCAGCATGCAGGGAAGAACAATGCCACTCGCTGGCCTTGAGCCGCTCACGATGGCAATGCTTAGTCAGTTCCCAAGGGCAGAGCTGGGCTCTGAGCAGAGGGAACAGCAGCCCAGCCAAAATGTTACACTAAAAATAGCCCAGCGTCTGGGTGGAAGCACGCTGTGGTTAGCCAAGGGCTTCACATCCCTGAGAAAGCCTGAGCTGAGCAGCGTCCCTTCGCTACCGTTATTGTCCACTTTCCCCCCCTCTCCCTCTGGAGAAACCCTGGGGATTCACCAACCAGTAAATGGCTTTACACAGGGACAACAATGGCTTCTGTGATCGATCTTCATGAAATGTGGTTTGGGAGCTCTGCAAGGATCGAGCCAGCTGCCAAAATGGCCTGGAATAAGTGAGAGGCTGTGATGGGGCTGGGGAGAAGAGAAATGCTGGGGCTGAGGAGCACAGCCTGAGCCACCTCGGGGCCACCACAGAAATGGAGCTGTCTGGAAGGGAGCCACAGATGGGTGGCTGCAGTGGAGCTGCAGTGTTGTTCGGCTGAGAGAGAAGAAAACCCAGAAAGGACAAGTTTAGGAAAGCACTGATGAGAGGAACTCGTCCCAGGGTGTTGAATTTTATCAAGAAGTTGGGCTGCCAGATCTGGGAGTCCTTGCTCAGGAGCATCTCCAGTTTACCCTGGTTTGACTTGGTTGATTTGGGGATTTCATGAAGCTCCTTCCTGAGCCACAAAAGTTGAACTCCAAACTGATCAGAGCTTGCTGCTGCAGTTGCTTTTGTCAAATTGTGAAATATAGAATCATAGAAAGGTTTTGGTTGGAAAAGGCCTCTAAGATCATTGAAGTCAGCCATCAAAGCACCATGCCCACTAATCCATGTTTCCCAAGGGCCATATCCACACTTTATTTAAACACCTCCAGGGATTGTGACTCCACCACCACCCTGGGCAGCCTGTTCCAGTGCCTGACCATTCTTGCAGCAAAGAAACTCTTTCTGAGGGTGGTGAAACATTGGAACAAGTTGCTCAGTGAGGTTGTGGAGGGTCCCTCCCTGAAGGTGTTCAAGCGACCTATTCTAATGGGAGGTGTCCTGCCTATGGCAGAGGGTTGGAACTGGATGAGCTTTGAGCTTCCTTCCAACCTAAACCATTCTATGATTCTGTGATTAATCTCCAACCTAAACCTCTCCTAGGGCAACTTGAGGCCATTTCTTCTTGTTCTGTCACTTGTAACTAAGGAGAAGAGACTAACACCTACCTCACTCCACCCTCCTTTCAGGGAGTTGTAGAGAGCCAGAAGGTCTCCTCTAAGCCTCCTGTTCCCCAGGATAAGCAACTCCATTTCCCTCAGCCATGAGAACCATCCTGAATCATTTTGCCACTGCCAAGGGCTCCCAAGGCAGTTTCTTCATGGTAGAAGCTCTAGTGAGGTCCTAGGCATGAAGCCTGGGCACAGCTGGGGCAGCTGTGTGTTGGTGACTCCACCACCTCCCTGGGCAGCCTGTTCCACTCTTGCAGCAAAGGCATCTTTCCAATATCCAATCTAAACCTCCCCTGCTGCAACTTGAGGCCATTTCCTTTCATACTATCACTTGTTACTAGGCAGAAAGGACCAACCCCTCCTCACTCCAACCTTCTTTTCAGGGAATTGTAGAGAGCAAGGAGGTCTCTGCTTAGCCTCCTCTGCTCCAGAAGTGGATCAAGACCTCATGAGCCGCTTTTCAGGTGTTTCCAACCCTCCCAGCACCTGCCTTGGGAATCTTGCCCCACACAAAGGAGGATTTTCTGTACTCCACTGAAGGTCAGGCACTCTCTACTGTGTTCAGTTTTGGGCTCCCCAGTTTAAGAGGGACAGGGATCTGCTGGAGAGGGTCCAATGAAGGGTTACGAGGATGATGAGGGGACTGGAGCACTGCCTGGTGAGGAGAGGCCAAGGGACCTGGGGCAGTTTAGTCTGGGGAAGAGAAGGTTGAGAGGGGATTTAATTAATGTTTATAACTAACTGAGGGCTGTGGGTCAGGAGGGAGGGGACAGGCTCTGCTCACTTGCTCCCTGGGATAGGACAAGGAGCAATGGATGGAAGCTGCAGCACAGGAGGTTCCACCTCAGCACAAGTGGAACTTCTTGACTGTAAGGGTCCCAGAGCCCTGGCACAGGCTGCCCAGAGAGGTTGTGGAGTCTCCTTCTCTGGAGCCTTTCAAGGCCTGTCTGGCTGTGTTCCTGTGTGACCTGAGCTAGATTGTCTGGTCCTCGCTGATCTCTTTGGGTCCCTTCCAACCCCTGACATCCTGTGAGCCCTCCCAGCGGTGCCCCTGCAGCTTCAGCATCCCTCCCGTCAGAGACCACCGCTCCCTAGGGACGGGGCTTCGCTGTCACAAACCATTACCGCTGATGGAAAAAGGAGGTTGTTTGCCGGCTGAAGAAAAATACAGCCCTTGACCCTTGACAAGACCTGTGCGGCAGTGGCGCCGTCGACTCCTTGTGAGAGTGTGTGGGTGGGAAGGCAGACTGTGCTGACTTGGCTGCTGGCTGCCTGCGCTGGGTGAGACCGGAGCCTTGCGAGAGATGCCTGATAGCGCTCGGCTGCTCCTCTCCTTGCAGCCTGCGAGCCCCTACAGCAGCACCGACTGCGAGCGCGGAGTTAGAGCCTCCCACTCACTATTTGCGAGGGACGTGCCTTTCACAGCCAAGTGGCCTCTGTTTGCTTGCAGGGAAGCATGTGCTTATCTCTTATTTATGTGATTTATTCCTTCAGACTAATGCATCACGCTGGCTGGCTCCCAAGCTCTCAGGGAAGGCTCAGTTTTCATGGGACTGTCCCGGAGCATGCAGAGCTTCGCTGCTTGTTCTCTGAAACCGAGGGGAGGGTTTTTATCTCGGTCATAAAGCAGATTTTTTTTTTTGGGGGGGGGGGGGGGGG
>VWYK01021177.1:0-12825 GCA_013399775.1 Semnornis frantzii | reverse complement strand
AAGCCTGTCCCGCATATAGTACACATTAAACCAGGCATTCTTTTTAACATTCAAGTGGAAGTCTCAAACAGCAGAATGCTGTCACAAAAGCTGTATCAACCAGAAAAGCCACAGAGGTACATTTTCAAGAGACTTGCTTACTATGAGTATCACAGATCATTTGGCAGGTCCCAGTCTGTGTCTCTGGGTTAAGTGTTATATAAACCCTTGCTCTCATCTCATAAATGCATGGCTTTTTTAGAAAGCATACTAAAAAGAAAGAAATCTGCAGCTCAGTTACTCCTGGCCATATCGTGGCCACATCACATGAATCATTTTTTTTTTCTCCTTCATAAAAGACCCTACAAACAAGATTATCAGAAAAAGTATCATTATCAAGTGTACGCCCTTAAGTAGCTACAGAGAAAAACTGAAGACCATCAGATGGTCAAGTTTGGAAGAGACTCCTTTATTGGCAGAGCCACACAAATCCATTAATAACCTCACCTCGAGTGTGCCTACATATCCAGGAAGACTTCTGAGCTGCTATTCCACCATGAAAACCAGGAATACATGAACAGCATAATAATCATGGGAATCTACAGGTGGTGGAGGCAAGAGGAGGATAAGTTGGTGCAGCAGGTGAAGCGGAGAAGAAGAGCATCGTAGCTCATCCCTTCCAATGTGTTTGATACAGGGTAGAAAAAGGAAAGAAAAGCAACCATTCACATAAAAGAAATAGGAAACGCAGGAATCATGTTATTTGTCATAAAGAATTTAAAATATCATCCAACTTCTGACACCTGGCAGAGAAGATCAAGAGGGAAGTAAAGACCAGAGATGAGCGTTTCCAGATTTGGGTTACTGAAGTAATTAGGAAAAAAACCCATGGGTTACCCAAAGAATACCGTGAGGTTCTCACACCTTACAAGGATGCTAGCCTGATGTCCAGACTGGCAAAGACTCACTCATAGCACCTGTCAGTGAAGCACTGGATACTACAGCAACCTTCCTCCCCCACATTCCAGGTTTTGTTTTAGAATAAGCATGTGGTGCATTTAAAGAGCTGACAGAATGAAGCTCTCAAATGAATTGGAGAAAACAGAAAATTATATTTGGAGGAAGAGTAACAGACAGAAATTACAAGGCAGATATAAAATCCATACCGAATCCCCTTGAATGTTGCCCCAACCCAAAACTAAATCTATNAACCCAAAGCTAAATCTATTATCCCCAGTGCTCAAATCCCCCCTCCCTCCATGCCTCTGCCATCCATAGACCTACACATAGGCCTCCGGAGGCCCCAAAAGAGGCCTACTCCTTACATGTTTGTCTCCATAAAGCAGTTCCATCCAGACACAAAGCTGGAGAGGAAGGAAAGGAGAGTGAGCTGGACTTGCCCTGAGTTTGTGAGGAGATAGCAGAATTACGGGATTAAGTAACAATCGTTTAGTCCCCTGAGGATTTTTTAACCCTATAGTTCCTAACCTGGGACAAATCACATCCCCAAAATATAGTTTTGCAATATTTATATTTTAAAACCCATTTTAGACATTAATAATTTGTGATTACCCTAACAGTTAAGACTCTTTTCACTAAAAANTTACCCTAACAGTTAAGACTCTTTTCACTAAAAAAAAAAAAAACACACCATAAATGTGTGTACACTGAATTTTGATTATAGTTTCATCATTTCAGTCACTTCGGGAAACAAGAAAAATCATGCTTACTACGTTTCTACTATAGGGAAATGCTAAAAATAATAAAAAATATTGAGTTTGTTGACTTTAGGAAGTGTTTTGTAATAATTTTTTTTAAAAGGAAAGAAACATGAGTTTCAGCTAGTTAGCACAGTTTACAAGTTCTGAAACACTAAGGGCATTTTTGCTTTCTCACAGTCTTCATATGCACTGCACACTGAGATTGGTCCACACAGAAATCATACTAATTCACAAACATATCATTAGCATTTGAAACAGCGTAGTTTCCATATTTAAGCAAAGACTTAGAAGTCATTTATGCAATCAGTACATTATTTTATTTGTTTTAATGAATTCACAGTGATCTATTCTGAGACTCTAACAAAATTTGCCACTGCATAAAATGCATCTTTGGCAAAAAATTATTTGTCATTCTGCTGCCTTATGCCAGAATGTCTCAAAACTCTGTCCCAAAATATTATTTTTTTTCATTTTGTAGTTTCTGTGCTTGTGGAATTTACATGCTCATCAGGCTAGATTTCCCATTAAATTCTTGATGTATTTAGCATGTTCTAACATTCCATCCCATCCCACTGAAAGTCACTAAGTCCTGAAAAAGTGTTGGTTTTGAGTATGTAAGGTATGCACAATCATAAATCCTACTGAAAGCAAGGAGATTATTATTTGCATTGCTATAGCACTCTTAAGGCTTTAAACAGATTGTCTGAAAACTACTAGGCATTATCTGTGTACAATTATTGTTTTAAGTGCTAGTCTCATTAAATGTTATACACACGAAGTCTCACGAAATGTTATACACGTGTCAAAAGAACTCACGCATTCCCAAGAAATTTATGTTTGAACAATAAACAAAAAACCTCAACTGTTCACATTTATGACCATTTCTCCATGCTTTTCAGAAACACCTGAACACCATCTGACAACTTGATGGAAGGTACACATCCTTATGCACAATACACAAGTATTAGATCTCTATGAATAGAAACAGCATGCAAGACGTTTCAGGACAGAAAGTTAAAAGTTAAATGAAGACTGCCAAAATCTTACTAGAGATCCACTGTTCTGGTCCCAGTCTTAGATTTGCATGGGTTGGAAAAGATCTCCAAGATAACTGAGTCCAACCATCAACCCAACCCCATGATGGCCATTCAACCTGGATTGGTAGGAGGTGTCCCTGCCCATAGCAGAGGGGGTGGAACTGGATGAACTTTAAGGTCCTTTCCAACCTAAACCATTGCAATAATTTATTCAGTCCACTCTCGGTGTGCTGCAATCCTGTCACATCGGTCAGGTTTCCATTCCTGTTGGACATCTTCCTCTCTCATCAAAATCAGCAGGAAAGTAGAGTGGTGGTCAGTTTGGGGTTCTGGGGAGAGTGCAGTGGTGGAATATTTTATATTGTTGGCAGTGAAACCCAGTGCAGCTAGCTAAGGAAAGGGGATTGAAATTTGCTACTTAGAATCATCACTTCACTCCAATTATTTAGCTGTTTACAACCACAGGACATGACCCAAGTGATACCTTTGGGTTTTATACAGCTCAAGTTCTTATTTTGAAAAAGTTTTTACTCTTCACACTTCTCCCCAAATTTATTAATTTTAAATCTATCTAGATATGTTAAAAGCATCACACATGTCTGTTACTTGTCACATCCTACCTCTGTCACAAAACTGATCTGCTTAAGAAAAAGACCTACCCTCATCATGCCCTCACCTTCTACACCATCTGTTGCATATGACAACATGTAGCTGAGACTGCACATCCACATAACTAGTATACAACCCTTACAAGAACCTCACCTTTAAGTACACTTTCAGGAATTCAGTCTGAGGTAAACTTACAGAAATATCCATCTTTCTACAGCCCTGCTCATCACTTGCTTCACGTTTTCACTTTTTAAGAATGTAACTCAGTTTCTTCATATGTTTAGCAGATTTCCAAATGTTTTGGCTTGGCATCCACCGGTTTCTGTCACATGTATGTACAGTTATTTGAACAGGATTGCATTTCCTAACTCTGAATTCTGTCTGTTACTGCAACATGACTAGAACAAAGCAACTGACACACATAATCACAAACAGGTAAGCAGCGGTGCAATTCACAGACATGATACCATGGGTTTGTCAATTTTTTGCGTTATTTTGGGGAAAATTATTGCTTTAAGCAGATTAAATGAACCCCAGTTTGAATAGCACATACCTCGTTGCTACAACACTAGGTTTACTCAGATGTTTGTACATATGCTTTCTTTTCATGACTTACTACCAAATGTGTATAATAATATACATAGAAATGTGTATAATAAATTTGCAGTGTGACACAAGGTAATTATTAACTGTCTTCATGCTAATTGCTCAGGGAAAATGTTTAATTGCATATTAAATTATCAAATGCAGGTTTTATTTGGTTTACTCTTTGAGGCAAGCTTACTGTCAGCATTACCTAGATTTGAGTAGTACTATACTAAACACGGAAGTAGAGCTTTATGAGACTAGATTGGTGTTTGAAGTGCTGTTGCGGGACACTCCAAATTCCTTCTTCCCCTCCCCCTCTCAGGAGGTTTGAATGGGGCAAGAAGACTGCACGAAAAACTGCTTTACCCCACCCTGTGGGCTTGAAGCGGGGGGAACAGCAAAGGCACCTTTTTCACACGTGTACTGAACTGACTCGTGGAAGCGTGTGCTGGGAGTTGACTGGATTCTTTGCACCCAGTATACGTCACAAGTGGACATTTTGCCTAGAAAAAGCATAGAGTGAGGGGAAATGTGCAGTGTTCCTGCCTTGACAGAGTTCCTGTTTTGCAGGGTTTCTGTCTTTGGACGGCTTTTACTTTTGCACAGTTCCCATTTTTGCACCATCCCCACTTGTGGATGGTCCCCCACTTCTGCACTGTTCTGGGCAAATCTGCGAGCTTGGCAAGCCCTTGAATCCATTTGAGAGAGAGCTGCTGGCGGTACCTGGACCTGGCTTCTCTCAGATCACACCGTGCAGCCCAACTTCCTGCTGCGACCCTAAGCTGGGGAAGATGCCAGCAATTTGGGTTCCCCCCCTGTGCTGGTGAGGCAACACTGTTCCATGAATCTTTTACCTTGTGGAAGAAGTGCCTGAGACACTTCTGACGTTGGTGGTTTTTCCACGCTCCTTGGACTTTTGCTGCACAGATCTGCATGATTGGATATTGCTTGCATGTGAGAGAGGCTGCCAGCAGAGAAATTCAGCAAGGGATCATTGCCAATTTCCTATCTCACCTCCGTGAGTAAAAAGTTGTTTCGCTTAGATTCTCTGCTCAGCCTGATTTATAGTGGAGTAAAGCTGTGTTTGTAGCTGAGCCTCTTCCACTTTCTGGCTTTCCTAAATCTCTAAATTTGCCCATAAGCATCCTTTGAAGACTTTCCCAACCAAATTAGATTCTGTAAATAAACCTAAACTAGTTCTGTATATAGTTTGGGGGCAGGGTTTTCAGGAAAATAAAAATAATTCTATTTTTATAACTCCTGCCTTAGCCAATTAATACCCCAACCTCTACAAGTGCATACAACATGTTTTATACAAGACCTAAGAGAACAGCAATTTCTCACTTGAGCAACTGTTTAAATCCATGGCAGAGGGATAAAGGCAAGGTACCCCTACATTCAAAAAAGTTACCCTAAAAGCAGGCATTTCAAACGCCTGAAATAAATTTCTCTATTAGTATCTGCTTCTTTATGTGTGTAGGTAATGTTAAACATTGACATACTGTGAAGTAATCATTCCTCCCTATAATTTTATAACTGAAATGCCAGATCACTGTAGCTCATTTGACAAATCCATTAGAATACAATGAAGCACTGTTAATTAATCATGTTACCTAAATGATATCTCAAACACCTCAGGAAAAAAAAATATTATAGTAAATATTTTGCAGAAAAGCTTTCTTAGAGTAGGGCTATAAAGTTAAATGAAAGTCCCTTGAAGGAAACTGTCTAGAGATTTGCCTTTGATTAACACAACTAAGCTGGAGATGGGGCAGAAGAAAACAAACATACACACAAAAGAACTAATGAACCAACAATTACTGCAGCAATTTGTATTATATGGCTTCTCCAAACAACTCTAGGCAGGTTCTCAAACCTTGGGTTTAATCTACCTTCAACATTTAAAAAATTTGTAGTATAACAAAAAAAAAAAAAAAGCTCCATGAAGTCCAAGAGGCCATTCTCTCTCCTCTCAATAATATAAAGTTGCCACACTGCTCAGGGAAAGTGTAAGAGTCATAGCATCAGAATTTGCACAACAAAACAAACAAAACTAAACAAAATGAACAAAAGAAACCAAAACACCAAGTCAAACACAATAGGAGAAGGATAAAAAAAAGTTCATTCAGCAAGTAGTTTGGTTACTATATTTTGTGGAAGGCCAAAAGAGGCCAGATTAGGCCTAAACATGTTCTGGCTTACCCAGACACGTTTTGCTGCTCTCCCTCTTCTGCTGTTGGGAGAAGCATATGTGGGAAAAGGTGGCAAAAGGCCCTGGTGCCTTCCAGTCTCCTTCTCTCCTTCTAAACTTGTTTACAGGATCCCTGGACATGTTTATACACTTGTTTGTGTTCTGCCCTAAAAGGGTAAGCAAGCCCTGACTTCACCTAATGTGGTTAAGCTTGGCAAAGTGCCACTCTAAGTGGCTGATCTGTGGCCAAAGAGCCATTAGTCTCAGGATGCATTGATAAAAAGAGATGAGCAGGTAAAGACAGTGCGCTTTGCCTTAATATTGCATTTGCCTTAGTGTGCTCTCTGCTTCTGGAGTTGCTCTGTAGCATTATGTCTGCTAAGCTATAACCTAGCTCTGCTGCATGATAACATGCATCCTGATCCTTTGGGGATGTTTACCAGGAACAGGCCTTAAATGTTTTGACAGAATAGGCTTGCTTAGCCAACATGACATTGTGGCAAGACCGCACATCTACAAGACATTCTGCCTGCCACTCTGCAAAGCTCCATGCCAAATATGGAGTCCAAGAGAAACCAGTATCAGGTTAGAGATCTCTGTCTCTCTCCCAGCACGCCTGTTAAGAGCCTGGGAAGATCAGAAGTCTTAACGGCTATTAAGATGCTGACAGAAGTCCTGCGAGTGTTCAGGTACTGTCTGGAAACTGCAATTAGTCCAAGGAGTCCAGAGATATTAGTATTTTGTGAGTAAATACTCAGAAGCCTCTTTAAAAGAACTGTAAAATTCTCTAATTCCAAGAGACTTCTGCCTTAAGCAGAAAGGGGCATCAAGTCCGCCTAGTGGGCAAGCAGTATAACTGACCGTAAGAACCCCTTTCCAGTTTTGACAGTTTAACATTTGTTGTGCTATTGTTAGTTATTTAAGTGCTCCAGATCACTTCTACCTTTTCATCTGTATAATGTTTTCATGATCATGCAAAGAACCAATTATTTAAAATTACTGAACAGGTGGCAAGAGTCCTAAATATCAAAATTCATAAATATGCTAATTTTGGAAAAAATAAAATCCTATCTCACATTCATTAATACCCACCACTACCCTGCACCACACTATAATTCTGTGAAACATTTTAAAACAGAGCTTCACAGTGGTTAACCATGCCTCAAAAAAGCAACTGTATTGTTGATACCACCAGTGGTATTAAAGTTGCACTCCAAAAAATAAAAAAAAAAGGTATAATGAAAGGAATGCATGTACTGCAAATAAAATAATTTTTTTTTTTAAAAAAAAGGCACTTAGTAAACCAATATAACAATACCATTCAGTAACAGAAATAAGCAATGAAATAACCTGTACCTATCACATCATTCACATTTAAGGTCCACTGTCTATTAAAAGTTTTCTGTATTTCTAATACTCAAACTACCTCCACTACAAATGTTATTGTGCAGGGCAATCACAAAAAGACTTCCTTTGATTTAATTCCAAATGAGTACTGAGCATGGCTAAGAAGATGATGCTTTGTATCCCAATGGAAACAGAAGAAACATGACAAATGCTACCCTGTGTAACTCACTGAGCAGTCTCTAGGACTGCATTAACCTGTAAGGCCATGGAATACGTAAACAAGTAGGTCAATTTTCTCTTTGTGTACTCACTGCTTTGCTGTTTTAGCTCTGGCCTATAAATACAACAGAATTACGGACTTCATCTCTGGCAAGGAAGCCTGAAATTTTGATGTCTACAGACTACATATTTTAGGTTTCCTTAGAGGTTAGTGTGAGAAAAGCACCTCCTTTAACCAGTCAGAAGTAACAAGTAGACACTAAATCCGTGGCACAACAATGGAGATTAACTTAACAGTCTAAATCAAAGTACTGTTTACAGTTCTTGCTCCTGTTCTTTGATAGCTTAATTCTCCAGTATTTATTTTGAACACTTACAACTAAAGCTCTATGTTTACAGCCTAAAAAAGAATGCCATCAGCTTAGTGCAAACAAACAAAGAAAAAAAATACCTATGGTATTTTTTCAGGGCAAAGTCACCTTAGAGGACTATCTACATTTAGGATGAGCTCTCTGAATTTTGGAAAAGAAAAAGGCAGCATTTGTGAAATATCAATTAAAATATACAAATTACGTTTTGGAAGCTATTATTTGTCTACACACAGACCACTTCAACTTCCACTGTGAGGATGACAGAACACTGTAATGGGTTGCCCAAGAAGGCTGTGGAGTATCCTTCTCAGGCGACATCCAAAACTTGGCTGCATATGTTCCTGTGTGACTTATTCTAGGTGATCCTCCTTGGGCAGGGGGGGTTGGACTAGGTCTCCAGAGGTCTCTACCAACACCTAACATTCTGTGATTCTGTGTGTGTGATTAAATACTAGGTTACAAAGAATTATATATATAACCCAATTCGTGAAAGGGGCTTTTTCTTCCTTGGCGTTTAAATGCCTTAATTATCAACAAATGTCTTGCTAACCAAGTTGACATATGAAAGATTAGACATCCACTCAGAATTTTTGGAACACAATTTAAGTGTACCAGCCAGATTTCTTCAAAGAAAAACAAACAAAAATGCCTGCCACCAAACAAATGACAACAANCCCCCATCACACACACGCCCCCACACCCAAAACACACCCAACCCCATACCAAAAACCTGCAGTACAGTTGTACAGGAAGTCCACTCCAGATGTGGAATTCTGGTTAAGAGCCACTAGCAGAGCTGTCCTACTAATGTCAGTGTAGTTCAGATGTAAGTGGCATTCTGCCACCTGCAGTTTTTTCTTTGAGTACGCCACTTAGAACGCTCACCTTTAAGCAAACTATAAATTTTACTGTTTTGGAAATGAGACATACTTGCAGCCCGAGCTAGTTTCCTTTAAAGTTTATTTGAATCAAAATGTGACGTTCCCATTAACTTGTCAATAAAGATGACACAAATCTCATGTTCCCAATGTAATGGGGTAGTCTACACAAGAGTTAACTCAAAGCACTCTATAGTTACTTGGTCTGAGCAGAGCACCTTCTACCACTGCCAAATAAATAAAAAGTATGATCTAGTTATTCCACATACATCAAAATAGTTTCACGATAGGTTAATTAATCACAAACATAACTTTTCAGACATTACATAATTTCACACAGACTTGCTTACAGCTCTTGCCAAAGAAAACAATAATTTGTATGAAATATAAATCTACACTTGAAGAGAGATGACAGTGAGAAAACAAAAGAGGAAGAGGAGGGAAAGAACAGGGAAAACCATTATTACTACACAAAACTCCCCACATCATTTTATTACCCAATACACAGCAAAGCTTAAAAGCTGAAATATATGAATCAAATTAACTCAACAATGGAAAGTAAATTTGCATGCTAATTTCTCTTTTTTAACGACATACTATTCCTTGAAATTATGTTTGATAGTAATTCAGAAACTGAAATCTGAATCACAACTTATTTTATGACACTTATTGGAGATCAGGAATCTCCTAGTAACAGTGAGTTTATTTCTCATTTGGGATAGATCTAGTAACACTTACAGTTCAGGAAAAGTCTCAGATTTACATTTCCAACTTGCCAATAAGTATAATATATTCAAAGTTCTTATTATAAACACAAAAATCCAGATAAACTCTATTCTTTTCCTGGTAACATATTTTTAATCCCCCTTGTAAGTCCCTTTGATAATGCAGTCAAAACCTAAATGGCCACAGTGAAGTCTGTATTCCAGAAGCATTAATTGCAATCTCTCCAATACTCTACAGTAGTTACCAAAATATGTAAGCCATAATAGACATGCAAACATGGAGCTCTGCTCTGTGACCACACAGATCTATAAAACAGCTATGTATTAATACATATTTATACAGTGACCAGTTCCCTTTCTCCCATTAAAAAGGGTAGGGGACATGTGTGGTGTTGGTAGAAGAGGGCATGAGTCCAATTCTTAAGGACATCTGTAAAGGACATTTCTACTACGCTTACATTCAGTACCTTGGATCATGCAAAGAGAACAGCACCAGTCTTTGGTACATGCTGGGAGACCTGAAAACGGCACACATTTGCCAGGTTTCAAGTCACTGTAGAATTTGTTTCACGAAGTGAGTTGAGAGCAGACAAAAAAATATTTTTGTATGCTAAGAAACAGTATTTTCTTTAAAAGATGGAACACTTAAAATTCTACTGGCATCTAAGTACAGATTTCAGTTATTTAGACCAAACTTGTTTACCAAGACCATGAAAGTGCATACTGAGGAACAACGAAAATACATTCTGAAGATTTTCCTTTAAAGTCAAGTTGTGAGTAGTTAATGACATTAGTGTACATATTCCTCTTAAACCCTTTTGAAATTTCATTATATCAAAAAAAAAAAATTGCACTTATATCTGTAAAGAGAACAGTTATCACTGCTGCTGTTTGGAAAAGTTAAACACCTTGTGGTAACTTCAGTTTATCTTCTGCATACTAAATTCTTAGGGACAGAACTCCTTTCCTTTTGGAGGTGAAATTAACAGGTTGTAGTTCTGCTGCTACCGACTACTAAACATGATGATCCTCTCTTCCTTCTCCTCCCATCCATCAATGAAACAATAAAAGCACAGTTAAAACGCTCTCAGAAAGAACACCACAACTATAGCCTCTCCAGGTTCTGCTTTTGCAATGATGACAACAATCCCTCCTCTCTGAGTGAGAGTAAAAAAACATTATTACACACACCAGCAAAATGAACCTCACCCTGAAAGAGTCTGGAGTTTCTACTGTTAAAAAAAAGACTCTGAGAAGGTCTCTCTTCAAATCCTGTATCAGTGAAAGCCCATGCCACCTACAGATTTATAATCCGTTAAATTATATCATTGTAATTTAATGAGTCTGTATTCATATGAACGCGTTTGTAAGTCTGACAGTTACTCACTTAAGTTTAGTGTGCTAAGTGCGATGGAAAAGACAAGTAAGAATTAACAACTTTGTTAAATGTTATATTCCATACCACTTACCACATTAAATTAATGCAAAAAACCATCTCCAACTCCCTAACAGAACCTCAGGGAAGAAATTGTACTATAACATTCCCCCCCCGACCCAAAAAATTTAAAAAAAAAAAAACACAACATTAATTATCAGATGTTTCACACATTCACAATGTGAAATGTCGTCTTATGGATGATAGGGGAAAGACAAAACAGATACAAATAGATATATTTTCCTTAACACTCAATTTTTAAAATATTGTTTTACAGGAAAAGAAAAAAAATCGTTAGCACCTTTTTTAAAATGACCCCACCATTCATTCAGCTACATAAAGAGGAATTAAGGAGATGCTTTCATTTCATCTCAGACAGAAAAGGTGATCATCTGACTCATACAATCATAGAATGGTAATGTTGGAAGTGACCTCAAACATCATCTAGTTCCAACCCTCTGCCATAGGCAGGGACATCTCCCACTAGTGCAGGTCACTCAAGGCCTCGTCCAACCTGGCCTTGAACACCTCCAGGGAGGAAGCAGCCACAACCTCTCTGGGCAACCTGTGCTGGAGTCTCACCACCCTCACTGTAAAGAACTTCCTCCTAACATCTAGTCTAAAGCTCCCCTCTGCCAGTCTAAACCCATTGCCCTGTTGTCCTGTCACTGCAAGACCTTGTATACTTTATGTATCTCCTCAGGCTACAAAAACAAATTTGTAAGAACATGTTTATTAGGCAAACATAAAACCTGAATGCACTGTGTAACCCATTCAGTAAAATAGATAAAAATACTTGGTCTCGCGATTATGTGGTATGAGGACTCCAGAAATTCCAGATTTCATTTTTGACCATGGTAGTGGAAAAGAGAATTTCTCAGTGTCTCCAAAAAGAGTTCCTTGGCCCAGAAATGATCCATCATTTGTTACTTAAATGGTGACACATGATCTCAGCATACAGAGTTTATATGAACAGAAGCACTCCAGTTTAGTTCATGCTACTGCAGCAAAATAGTATTCCTGCATAGCAATGAATTTATACAATAGCCTTAAAGCCCACTAGACAAGTTTTTTTAAATACGGTTGCCATGGAAAACAGTTTTTAAAACAGCACACATTCTCATTGTATGAAAGAACCTTCTCCAAAAATCAGGTTATAAAAAAAGGTTTTGTCCACACATTTTCATCATGAAATCATAGAATCACAGAATTATAGAATGGTAAGGTTGGAAGTGACTTCGAAAATCATCTAGTTACAACTCCCTAGACACCTAGGAGGTTGGACAGGCAGGGACATCTTCCACTAGAACAAGTTGTTCAAGGTCTCAACCAACGTGGCCTTGAACATCTCCAGGAAGGGAGCATCTACAACCTCCCTGAGCACCACCCTCGCTGGAAAGAACTTCCTCCTAACATCTAGTCTAAATCTCCTCTCTGCCAGTTTAAACCCATTACTCTTTGTCCTGTCATCACAAGACCTTGTAAATAGTCCCCTCCCCAGCCTTCCTGTAGGCCCCCTTCAGATACTGGAAGGCCACCACAAGGTCTTCTTGAAGCCTTCTCTTCTCCAGGCTGAAAAGCCCCAACTCTCAATAGCATGTCCTCATAGCAGAGCTGCTCCAGCCCTCTGATCATCTTCGTGGCCCTCCTCTGGACCTGTTCTAACAGTTCAATGTCCTTCTTGTGTTGGGGGCTACGGAAATGTACATAGTACTCCAGGTGGGG
>VWYK01021174.1:1607-21308 GCA_013399775.1 Semnornis frantzii | reverse complement strand
CAGACCCTGACATTCTGTGATGCAGCCAGACTCAGCTCAGAGATGCCCAGTGACAGGGCAAGGGGCACTGGGGGTAAGCTGGAGCAGAGGAGGTGCCATGGGAACAACTTTCTCACTGTGAGAATGACAGAGCCCTGGAGCAGGGTGCCCAGAGAGGTTGTGCAGTCTCCTTCTCTGGAGACTTTCCAAACTTGCCTGAACATGTTCCTGTGTGACCTGCCCTGGGTGATCCTGCTCTGGCAGGGGAGTTGGACTCAGTGACCCCCAGAGGTCCCTTCCAACCCCTACCATTGTGTGATAGGAAAATTTGTTGTGTCCCTGGACCCCAGACACTGACTCTCACAAGATCAACACTTCAGCAGCAGCACTTTAAGTGCCCAGTATCACCTTACACACATCAGGAACCCCTATGCAAGGCTGGCAGATGTGACATGGAACTGCCAGGAGATTGTCCCTATCTGGAGCAGCAGCACAAGGCCAGACAGGCTCTAGGTTGCCCAAGAGAGCAATCCCTTGCTCTGCAAGTGTCCTTAAGTATGTGGTGCAGACTTTTAGAGGCAATAAAATTATTCCATTGGCAAACTGCTCAGATAATGTGCAGATGGCCAACATATGGCTGAGTGCCTCTCCCAGGAGGAGGAGGAGGAGGCTTTAGACATCTCTGCAAGACTTTTTAGTGAAATAAAAGGGAGAGGGGAAAAAACCAAAACCTCATCCTACAGTTGCTGCCTGGCACCTGCATACTTATCTCTATCCAGGGAATTCTTTGGCATGGAATCCCAGTCTTGAAATATGGGAGCCCTGAAGTGGCTGTGAGAGTGTCGTCATACAGCTCACATGTGGCATTCATTTAACACATATAAAGGCAGGAAAAGACAAAAAAAAAAAAAAAAAGGGTGCCCCCCCCAGGGGTCTAGCTCAGGCCCCTTCCANAAAAAAAAAAAAAAAAAAAAGTGTGCCCTCCCCAGTGGTCTAGCTCAGGCCCCTTCCAATCACTGGAAATCTTCTGGGGTCTTTAATGCACTTTAACAAACATCTTCAGTTCTCAGGTCCCTTCAGCTAACAGCTCTTGGGGGACCTTTGCTGGTCTCAGCAGTTTCTTCAGCTCAAAAGGTCATTTGGGGGGCCCACGTGGGCCTTGAACACCTCCCTGGGCAACCTGTGCCAGTGTCTCACCAACCTCACTGCAAACAACTTCCTCTTGACATCCAGTTTCAATCTCCCCTCTGCCAGTTTTAATCCATTAAGGTTCTGCTCATTCAGCAATTCCCAGCAACACAGAATTGTCTGGGCTGGAAGGGACCTCCAGAGCTCATCCAGTCCAATGCCCCCTTTCACTGAGCAGGTTGCCCACAGCCCTGTGCAGCCTCACCTGCAAGATCTCAAGGGATGGGATCTCAACCACCTCCCTGGGCAACCCGTTGTAGTGTTACAGCACCCTCCTAGTGCAGAATTTGTTCCTCACATCCAATCTAAATCTGCTCTGCTCTAGTTTGAAGCCATAAAGCATCTATTAGGTCTCCCTAAAGCCTTCTTCAGGTTGCACACCCCCAGTTCCCTCAGCTTGTCCTTGCGGCACAGCTGCTCCAGAGCCCTGAGCATTTTCATGGTCTCCCTTGGATCTTCTCCATCAGGTTCATGTCCTTCCTATATTGAGGGCTCCAGAGCTGGATGCAGTACCCCAGGTGAGGTCTCAGCAGAGTGCCAGAACCACCTCTCTGGACCTGCTGGCAGTGTTGCTTTGGATGCAGCCCAGGTTGCCCTTGGCCCTCCGTGCTGCAGTCTCACGCTGCCTGCTCCTGTCCAGCTTCTCCCCCACCAGCACCCCCAAGTCCTTTTCCTCAGGGTTGATTTCTGTCACCTCCTCCCCCAGCCTGTATTGACTGTGAGGATTGTTCCAGCCCATTCCAGAGCCCTGCTCTTGCTGAACCTCCTGAGGTTCAGCTTCCCAGAAAACACTGAGCTAGGCAGGAGTGGTGAAGTGTTGGAGTGTAGAAGGATCTACAGCAGAATCTGGCCAGGTTAGGTCAATGGATTGAGGCCAATCAAGTTACATTCAACAAGGCCAAGTGCTGGGTCCTGCACTTTGGGTCACAACAACCCCATGAAGGCTCCAGGCTCGGGGAAGAGTGGCTGGAAACAGCCCAGCAGAAAAGGACCTGGGGGCAATGGTTGACAGCAGCTGAAGATGAGCCAGAGTGTGCCCAGGTGGGTGAGAAGGGCACCAGCAGCCTGGCCTCAATTAGCAATGGTGTGGGCAGCAGCAGTAAGGCAGGGATTGTTGTCTTCTACAAGGCCCTGGTGAGGCTGTGCCATGAATCTTAGGTTCAGATTTGGGTCCCTCACTCCAAGGAGGACACTGAGGGGCTGGAGCAGGTCCAGAGAAGAGTAGCAAAGGTGAGGAAGGGTCTGGAGAACAGGGTTGGGAAGGAGCAGCTGAGGGAGCTGGGCAAGGGGGGCAGTGTGGAGAAGGGGAGGCTGAGGGAGACCTCATTGCTCTCTGCAGCTCCCTGAGAGGTTGCAGTGAACTGGGGTTGGTCTTTCTCAACTGGAATGATTCTGATTCCATAGCATCCCTCTATCGCCCCTGCTTGTGCGAGGCTTTGCTCAGAGATGTTGATCTCTACTTACAAACTGGCATTTTGGTGGCATCCCAGGCAAGGACCTTCACTGCCAAAGGAGGAGTTGGTATCCAGCTGCTAATAAAATACACATAGGAAGCAAGTTTTGGACAGGAGGAAAAACAGCACCATCAAATGTTTGCTCTGAGGGGAACTCGAGCTAATGCAGAGCAGGAACCTGCACTAATTACTGCCTCAATGCACACCTTGGCTCTCAGCCTGATCGTGCCCAACATCTGCAATCCTGCAAATGAGATGTTCTGTTCAGCTTACTTCTAAATCTTGCTGTTCCAGCAGGGAAAGCAGAGTCCAGGCTTTATGGAAACCATTTCCCAGCTGATGAAACCAAACCCAGAATGATGCAGAAAAGGAACAGGCTTGCAGAAAAATGTCTCTGTACTCTACAGATGGAACAAGGAGTCAAAACTTCTTTATGGCCTCATTAAATATCCTAAAGAGTTCCATCCCTCTGCTATGGAATTCCAGGGAATCAGACAAGCATAAAGGGATGTCGGTCTCCATCCAGTTCAAAAGGATGCTGCAAAACCTTAAACCCTTTATTCCATCCTATTAACTCCTAAAAGTTTTTGGTTTTTTGTTTTTGGTTTGTTGGGGGGTTTTTTGTTGTTTGGTTTTTTTTTTTTCCCCCAGAGAACCTTTTCTTCTTCTTCCAGCCCTCTGTCTGGTTTTGCTCTTTCTAAGCTGGCTTGCACATCACAAGCTTTCACCAGGGGTTTGGCTGTTCTTGCAGCCCTGGCAGCCAATGCGTCCTGGGCACTTAAAGCTTCTGCAGTTCAAACAGAGGCTACACAGGAATTTGCATCTGGCTCTCCAGACATGAGTTTGCAAACAATCTCCCACAAGAAACAGTTACTGAAAGTCAGAACCATCTGCCCCTCAGCCTAATGCCTGTCAGCGTCCCTAAGAGCTCCAATGACTAAGCAGCAATTTCCCCATGGGCACAGGCCCTGGAATCACCTCCCAGGGGCAGCAGTGGAGTGCCCTGCACTGGGCAGTTGGAAGGTTCAGCCTGGCAGGGTACTAGGGCAGCTCCTGGCAGCTCTGCTATCACCTTCAGAGCTTGGAGAAGTTCATCCCTGGGGCCCCTTCCAGCCTGGTATTCTACGGTTCTGTGAACCATAAGGCTTCAAGGCTTTCCACCAAGGAAAGCAAACACAGCTGTGCACATCCATAGAAACAGGTTTCTCTGCACACCACACACATGGGCTCTGCAAGCACCCTGCAACCAACATGGATAGAGAGGTGGAAGAAACATGAGCAGCCTCCCAAGCAAGCATCACTCACACACAGCCCCCAACTGATAGACAGCAACCCAAAGCACTCCTGAGGCATCTTCCACAACATTCCCCGATTTCACAGCATCGCATAACACACCCAGTTGGAAGAGAGTTCCAAGTTCATCCAGTCCAGTCCAGTCCTCAAGCCAGCACCAAACCATGGCCCTAAGCAGCAGGGCCACAGCTGCTGGCACACCCCCAGGGATGGGCACTGCAGCACTGCCTTGGGCAGACCATTGCAAGCTTTGAGAAGCCTTCCAGGGCAGAAAAATTTCCTGAGCTCCAGCCTAAGCCTGCCCTGGGGCAGCTTGGAACCACTGCTTCTGCTCCTGTCCCTTGACACCAAAGAGCAGAGGCTGCCCCTCCTCACTGCCCCCTCCCTGCAGGCAGCTGCAGAGAGCAATCAGCTCTGCCCTCAGGCTCCTCTGCTGCAGCCTGCACATCCGCAGCTCCCTCAGGCCCTTCTCCAGCCTGGCTTCCCTGCTCTGGACAGGCTCCAGCCCCTTAACGTCCCTCCTGGAGTGAGTGGCCCAGAGCTGAACACAAGCAGAACACAAACCAAGCAGCAGCTGCTGCTGCCATAGCAGAGTGCACATACATCTCCCAGCAGAGCATTTCTGGCTGGCACCTACCCTTGCACCTTGAGCTTCTGTGAGACTGCAGCTCCTTGGCTATCAAGTTTCTGGGTTAAGTATCAAAAGATAGATCAACTGCAGCAGGCATCTGGTAAAGCCGCTTGCCCAGAGCGGAAAGTAGCTGAAAATTCCTTTAGAAGGTAGGAAAAACTAAAAACTCTTGAAAGGCAATCCTGGCAGACAGCTCCTCAGCTGGCATCTGCTGGCAGGGCAGCAGGTTCCTGCACCAGCAACCTTCGAGCCAACTTCCTGATGCAGGTGATCAAGAAGCCAACCGAGGAAGGTGCTCTGCTAGATCTGTTACTCCAAGCCCAAACAGAAGTAATCCAAGATGGAAAGGTGAAGACAGCCTTTCTCCCAGAGACCATGAAGTGCCAGGCCCTTGGCTGACTGTACACAATACTCAAACTTGATCCAGAGCAGCACCAACAAAAGCAGAGCCAGGAGAAAGGATCCTCCTCCATTTGGCACTTTAAAACATCTGCACCCACTTTTTGCTCCCCAGTATGAGAACATCAACATACTTGAGAGTATCCAAGTACACAGAGGGCCACCAAGATTTTCAGGGACTGAAGCACAGGACATAGAGACTAAGACCTGTGCAAACAATGTTTGTTTAACTTTGAGAATCATAGAATGGTAAGGTTGGAAGGGACCTTAAGGATCATCTAGTTCCAGGTCCCATAGGCAGGGACACCTCCCACTAGTACAGGTCACTCAAGGCCTCCTCCAACCTGGCCTTGAACACCTCCAAGGAAGGAGCAGCCACAACTTCCCTGGGCAACCTGTGCCAGTGTCTCACCACCCTCACTGTAAAGAACTTCCTCCTCCTAACATCCAGTTTCACTCTTCCCTCTGCCAGTTCAAACCCATTGCCCCTTGTCCTGAAGGTGAAGGGGAATTAATTGCTGCCCGACCACCTAAAGCAAAAATGCAGTGAAGGTGAAGCCAGACGCAGAGGGATGAAACGAGCAGCAGGAAGCACAGGTTGCAACATAGCAAATCCCAGTTCAATCCAGAGAAAAAGATTTTCACCTAGAGGGTGATCAAATACTGGAAGATAAATATCAGAGGGTTGTTGAACTCCTTCCCCAGGCACAGCTGAAACTCACCTGGCAAAGTTCATCTCCAACCTGATCAAATTAGCTCTGGTATGAGGACAGGGATGGATCTTAACTTCACCATTCTGTGTATCCACAATCCAAGGCCACCAGCAGAATTAAAACCTTCTGCTTCAGGGTAACAGAATATTCAGCCGAGAAATGGGTTTGGAGGGGAAACTCGATAGAGGAAGAACACCACTACCCAGCCCTGCAATCTGTGCAGCTGTTAACTTTATAGGATAATCATAGATCGGTTTGGGTTGGAAGGACAGTCTGAGGGAGCTGGGGTTGCTCAGCTTGGAGAAAAGACCCTGGAGAGACCTCACAGCAGCCTTCCAGTACCTGAAGGGGGCTACAGGAGAGCTGGGGAGGGCCTGTTGACAGAGGCTGGGAGGGACAATGGCTTTGAGCTGGAAGAGGGGAGAGTGAGAGTGGAGATGAGGAAGAAATTGTTGAGAGTGACGGTGGGGAGACACTGGCACAGATTGCCCAGGGATGCCCCTCCCTGGAAATGTTCAAGGCCAGGCTGGATGGGACCTTGAGCAACCTGGGGTAGTGGGAGGTGTCCCTGCCCATGGCACCACAGCAGGGGGCATTGGAACTGGATAATCTTTAAGGTCTCTTCCAGCCCAAACCATTCCACAGACCTCAGGACAAGCATTTTTTTAATCACCAAAGCAAACTTTTCATCTTCTTCCACCCAGAAATGGAGATGGGTTGGTGTATGCTGCTGGCTGAAGAAGACAGCGGCAAGAGAGCACCTCCATGGCATACAAGGATAAGTCTGTGTGGGCAGAGGGGAAGAGTGCAAGACTTAACCCTTCAAACACTGGACCTGGGAACAGCTGTTCCTCAGCTCAAGTGCAGGATGCAGGTTGGCCCCAGCACTGGTTGCTGTCTTGAGGAAACTCCATGGGGGTACACTAAATAACCTTCGGCAGGTTCAGGTTCACACAGAAGTGACCAAAGTCAGGAAATGAGCTGCCTTGGGAGGTGGTGGAGTCACCCACCCTGGATGTGGTGCTTAGGGATATGGTTTAAGGTGAACTTTGTAGAGTTAGGGTCCTAGGTTGGACTTGGTGATCCTGAGGAACTGTGCCAACCTGGATGCTTGCTTCTGTGATGGCAAAAGCCAAAACATGCCACTATGGGCAAAAGTCAGGCCACAGTCAGAGCTTTAATAAAAGCACTTTGAGTCAGCAACAGGCAAGGTACAGCAGATATGACAACTCAGAAAAATCAAGTTGGGGTAGAAGTGTGCTGCTGGTGTCTCCCAGAGGATTGAACAAGGTCCCTGAACCTAACCCTTCACTCAGTGGCTCCTCAGTCATTTACAATGCACTGGAAGGCTATCAAAGAGTCTCTTCTTGCCTCACACCTCCTCGAGTTGGGATGGAAACAGCACAGAAGGGGCTTTGTTCTGACCAACCCCAGCAGGGTAAATCAACCCAGAAAAACCCTCCAGCTCTCATCTCCAGGCACGAGGTGAGGTTGATTTTCATAGGAAGACCAACCAAGCCTTACTCTTCCCTACTGCCTCCACTTCCATGTGCACTGGAGCTAGGGCACTTCTGGGGACATAAGCCTGACACTGTCAGCCTCCTAACAGGAGTCATCTAATTTGAGCAGGGCATGGTAGAAGACATCTCCCTCCAGTACCTGTTTCCCATCTCACTGGTTAGCCTGCTCAAAGAGGCTGTCAGCCACTTCAGACAGCTTCATTTAGCAACCTTCTGTGCTGCTCCCCTTACTGTGACATTATGAGCCCACAAATGTTGCATAAGATCCTTTTCACCATGACATTAGCCAAGCAACCAATTTAATTCCAAGAGTCAGAGTGATCCTCTTTCACTATTAAATAAGGTCCTGAAGCTCTGTTGGTACAGGGAGGGGGTCTGCAGCACTGAGAGGAGTATGGCAAAAGACTTGTTCTCAGAGGACCAGCACACACAAGGGCTTTGGAAGGTTGCATCCCTGCACTTTGGTCTTTGGATAGTGTCATCTGCTCAGTATCTGTAGTGGTCTGGTTTGAAGGGCCCATCTCTGGGTAAGCCCAGGTATTTGGCCTGCTTGTCACTCAGCTTGGTCAGCTTCACACACAGTTTGTCCAGGTGAGCAGCAGCCACAGCTTCGTCCAGCTGGAAAAGAGAACATTGAGACAAGAGGATTAGAACAGCTCCAATAGTGCGGGAAGGTACAGGCAGTAGTGACCCATGGGGCTGTAAAGTAGCCTCAAGGAGGACCTCGGCTGACAAATGAACAGTCAGACAGCCCTTTTCCTGCCAAGACACCTCACCTGCTCCAGGGGCAGAGGCCTCTGCTTTGAGCACAGCACTGCCTTCAGATGGCAAACCCTCATGCTTTTGAGGGAGCTCAAAGGAGACAGACAATATAATCAGGACCATTTCAGGTCTCATTTACGTATTCAAAGATTGCATCAAGTTGGAAGGGACCCAAAGGTCATCTTGTGCAAGCCCCCTGCAGTCAGCAGGGACACCTGCAAAGAGATCAGGCTGCCCAGGGCCACATCAAGTCTGATCTTGAACGTTTCCGGGGATGGGGTCTCAAAAACATTCTTGGGGAGTCTGTTGCAGCATCTCACCACTCTCACTGTGCAGAACTTGCTCATGATGTCCAACCTAAATCTCTCCTGCTGCTGCCTCAAACCACTGCCCCTTGTCCTATCCCCACAGGCCCTTATGAACAGTCCCTCCTCAGCCTTGCTGTATGTCCCACTTTGGGTACTGAAAACCAGCTCTAAGGTCTCCCCGGAGCCTTCTCTTCTCCAGAGTGATACACCCCAACTCTTACAACCTGTTCACAGGAGAGCTGCTCCAGTCCTCTGATCACCTTTGGAGCAGAGAGTGAAAAAGACCACTTGGTCCCAGTACATGAGCCTGAAGAGATCACTGCCACATGCTCCCCTAACAGGCAGCTCTAACACACATTAGTGGAGCAGAGGTTACTCTAGAGTAACTCACTTGGACTATTACTTGCAGTTCAAGCATCCTTATTAAACCTCATATTCAAGAGGAGGATGAAGCCTCATTTAGAGTCCACTGGACTCTAATTTTCAAGATAATGTCACCAGAACTTTTCCTTTGAAGAGGGATTGTATCAGTTTACTGATCAACTCCTTCACTCTATTTCTGGGTTCCCAGGATGTTCATAGGGGTTGGAAGGGGCCTCCATAGATTGAGTCCAAGCCCTGCCAGAGCAGGAGCAGAGAATCCAGCACAGGTCACACAGGAACACATCCAGACAGGGCTGGAAAGGCTCCAGAGAAGGAGACCCCACAATATCTCTGGGCAGCTCTGGGACCCTTGCAGCCAAGAAGCTCTTCCTCATGTTGAGGTGCCGCTTCCTGTGCTGTAGTTTGCATCCCTTGCCCTTGTCCTGTGCCAGGGCACAAGTGAGAAGTTTGTCCCCTCCCTCTTGACCCCCAACCCTCAGGTATTTATAAACATTGATTAGATCCCCTCTAAGTCTTCTCTTCAACAGACCAAACAGGCCCAAGTCCCTCAGCCTCTCCTCACAGGGCAATACTCCAGCCCCTTCATCACTGCTTCATCATTAATGGCTCATTTTGGAAGTTTCAATCCTTCAAACACCTCTTCCCAAGTTAGCCCAAACACATACACACTCTACTTCTCAAATGAAGATGATTTTCCCATGTAGTCCCACACCTAGTAGCATTCCAAAAGCAAGTGAGATTTAACTCCGGCACCTTTTTCAGTGACCATTCTACATTCTCAGGCTTATTTTGGAAAACTAAAACCAGCTAAGTTTGCCAAAAGGCATTTGAAGTTGTGACATGATCCAGATTTTTCCAAAGAACAAAGAAAGCAGAAAGAAGATTCAAAGGAAACCCAAAGGAATATGTCATTAATATTTTGTGAAGTTATTAGGACCAGGCTGGGAGAGTTGAGGCTGTTCGACCTGGAGGAGGTTCCAGGGAGACCTTAGAGAAGCCTTCCAGTAGCTGAAAGGGGCTCCAGGAGAGCTGAGGAGGGACCTTTGACAAAGGCTTGTAATGACAGGCTGAAGGACAATGGCTTTGAGCTGGAAGAAGGGATACAAGAATGAAGATCAGGAAGAAATTCTCTAGAGTGAGGGTGGGGAGACACTGGCACAGGTTGCCCAAGGAAGCTGTGGATGTACCCTCCCTGGAGGTGTTCAAGGCCAGGTTGGATGAGACACTGAGCAACCTGTGCTGGTGGGAGGTGTCCCTGCCCATGGTAGGGGGGTTGGGAGCAGATTCTCTTTAAACTCCTATCCAACTCAAGCCATTCTATGAATCTGCTCTATAATTCCACGAGTAGATTGCGATTAAGCTCTGCTCAAGTGCCAACGCAACCAAGACTCTCACCAACCACAGTAAAATCAATTCCTAGGTTCACTCCAGCTTCAACTCTGCCCCAGTAGTCTTTGCTTCTGGACAGGCAGGTGAAAGCTTGCTGTGAATGCTGACACTCAGCAGGAACAAGTTGTTTGGGAGAAGCTCCCTGATTAGCCTGAGGTAGCAGAGGGCTTCCCCCCAGCACCTTAGGGGAGAGCCCCAGGTGAGGCTAAAAAGTGACTGGATGCTCCCATCACAAGGCAGACAAGTGGCAACTCTGCACAACAGCTTAGCCGGAATAACCTCCATAAAATGGTAAGGTTGGAAAGGACCTCAAGGATCAGCCAGTTCCAACCCCCTGCCATAGGCGGGGACACCTCCCACTAGTACAGGTCACTCAAGGCCTCCTCCAACCTGGCCTTGAACACCTCCCTGGGCAAGCTGTGCCAGTGTCTCACCACCCTCACTGCAAACAACTTCCTCCTAACATCCACTTTCAATCTCCCCTCTGCCACTTCAAACCCATTGCCCCTTGTCCTGGCATTACAAGATCTTGTCAATAGTCCATTCCCAGCCTTCCTGTAGACCCCTTCACATAATGGAAGGCTACTCTAAGATCTCCTGGAAGCCTTCTCTTCTCCAAGCTGCAGAGCCCCAACGCTCTCAGCCTGTCCTCATAGAGCTGCTGTAGCCCTCTGAGCATCTTGGTGGCCTCCTCTGGACCCACTCCAACACTTCCATGTCCTTCCTGTGCTGGGGGCTCCAGAACTGCACACAGGACTGCAGGTGGGGTTTGACAAGAGCAGAGTAAAGGGGCAGAATCCTCTTCCCTGTACTGTTGCCCACACTGCTCTTGCTGCAGCCCAGGACTCAGTTGCTGTCTGGGCTGTCAGTTCCAGCCTCAGCGTGGCCAAAGCCAAGCATTCATGGAGACAGAGAAGCTCCTTGCAATGCCGTTCAGAAAGAAAAACAACTTGAGCACAACCCAGCCAAATCTACATGACCACATCTGGAGTCAGTTTCCTTACAAGCCTCTCGCTGCTATTTGAACTCACCTTCTTCGGCAGGAAATGGACTCCAACAGTGTATTTGTCACTATTTGTCCACAGCTCGATCTGTGCCAGCACCTGGTTGGTGAAGGAGTTGCTCATGACAAAGCTAGGGTGGCCCATGGCACAGCCCAAGTTGACCAGGCGGCCCTCAGCCAGCAGGATGATGTGGCGGCCATTCTGCAGCGTGTAGCGATCCACCTAGGGGGAAGCAAGGGCAGGGCAGGAGAACACTTAAAAATCACAGAACTAAGAGTTATTGAGGCTGGAACACACCTCTGAGATCAAGTCCATCGTAGGACCTAACACCAGCACATGGACCAGATCATGCCACATCCAAGCTTTTCCTGAAACACTTCCAGGGACAGCGAATTCACCACCTCACTGGGCAGCCCATTCCAGTGTCTGATTGCGCTTTCTGTGAGGAAGGGCTCCCCAGCCCCCAGTCCCACCCCGGGAAAGGGTTCCCCAACATCCAACCTAACACTGGGAAAATGCTTCCCAGCACCCAACCTAACCCTGCCCTGGAACAGCTGCAGGCCATGCCCTCTCCTCTTGGCACAAGCTGCCTGGGAGCAGAGCCTGACCCCCCACCTTACTACAGCTTCCCTTCAGGCAGTTCCAGGCTGTGCCAAGGTCTCACTGAGCCTCCTCCATGCTGCATCCCCCCAGCCTCTCCCCAGCAGCCTTCCCCTGAAGCCCCCTCTCCACTCTCCTCTGGCCCCACTCCAGCCTCTCAACCTCTCTCCTGCAGTGAGCGCCCAGAGCTGCACACAGTGCTCAAGGTGAAGCCTCCTCAGTGCCAGCACAGGGCAGAACGACAGCCCTGGTCCTGCTGCCCACAGGTCCTGACACAAGTCAAAGTGCTCTTGGCCTTCTGTGCCAGTTGGGCACACTGGGGACTCTCTCCAGGCCCTCATCCCCAGTCTGTAGCTGCATGGGGTTGCTGCAGCCAAAATGTAGGAGCCTGCACTTGGCCTTGTAAAACCTCATCCTGCTGGCCTGAACACATCAGCCCAGGTCCCTCTGAAGTGTCTTCATCAATCATGCAGAGCTCTGTGGGCTTCCTTCCCACACTAAATGAGCAACACAGCACCTTTCATCACAACTGAGACCTCCTGCCCTCACCTCTCAGCAAGCCTGCAGCAGTTCTGAACTCCACACAACATTCACCTTCATATCTCATCCACATTTCAACAGTTATCCACTTCTGGTTCTTCCACAGGCATGCTGTGGCGGGGAGAACACCACTAGCGATCAGATACACTTCCTATAGCCCTTAATTGTAACCAATGGTGTGGAAAAAGGAGAGGGAGCAGCTCCAGAGCCTCTGCAGCTGGCATCCTGCCTGGGATTAGAAATGCTGTGCCCAGCAGGAGCAGGGAGGGGATTGTCCCCTTGGACTCTGCTCTGGTGAGGCCACCTCAGGTATTGTGTTTAGTTTCAGGCACCTCATTACAAGAGAGATGTGGAGGTGCTGGAGCCAGGGCAGAGGAGGGCAAGGAAGATGGGGAAAGGCCTGGGGAATAAAAACTGATGAAGAGCAACTGAAAGAGCTGGAGTTGGTTAGCCTGAAAAAAAAAAGAGGAGGCTGAGGGTAAACCTCATCACTATCTACAGCTACCTGAGAGGAGGCTGTGGAGAGGCTGCTGCTGGTCTCTTCTCACAGGTGACAGCCCAAGAGGGAATGGCCTCAAGCAGCCACTGGGTAGGTTTAGACTGGATATTAGGAAATATTTGGCCCCAGCAAGAGCGGTCAGGCATTGGAATGAGCTGCACAGGGAGGAGGGGGAGTTACTAACCCTGGACGTGTTTGAAAGCTGTTTGGATGTGGTGCTTGGGGCTGTGGTTTAGGGGTGAACTTGGTAGAACAGGGATATTGGTTGGACTTGGTGATCCTGAGGGGCTTTGCCAATCAATGTTCGTGTGCTTGTGTGACCTAACACAAGGGTAAGCATTGAGTCCTCGGCCTGCTCAAACTGCTCCCCTGCAGCTCTTCCCAATTTGGCCATGCCAGTTCTCTCCAGTATAGCCACCAGCTGTCCCGGCTTCTGGTCTCTCAGGGGGCAAAATCACAGTCAAAGTTCACTCAGGTGTCAAAGCTCCACAGAGATCAACAGGACTCTGCACACAGAATGAAGTCTCAGGTGAGCTAAGGAGACCCCTCCACAGCTTGCAAACTGGAGCACAGAGGAATGCCACTAGCAGGATGTACACAACACGAACATGGGTTTAAACTGGCAGAGGGGAGATTTAGATTAGATGTTAGGAGGAAGTTGTTTGCAGTGAGGATGGTGAGACACTGGCACAGGTTGCCCAGGCAGGTTGTGGTTGCTCCCTCCCTGGAGGTGTCCAAGGTCAGGCTGGACAAGGCCTTGAGGGACCTGTACTAGTGGGAGGTGTCCCTGCCTATGGCAGGGGGGTGGAACTGGATGATCCTTGAGGTCCCTTCCAACCTTACCATTCTATGATTCTATGAACTGCTGGAAAGAAAAGTGCTTCAGATTCACTGCCACCAGTCAGCAAAATCCAACCCCTGACCCAAGAGCCAAGGACCAGCTGCTATTGGGCTTGGCAGTACATGCACCTATAGGCCATCCTATAGGGAGTCACCCACCCTGGATGCCTGTAAGGGTTGTTTGGATGTGGTGCTTAGGGATATGGTTTAAGGGGAATCATGTAGAGTAGGGTTCTAGGCTGGACTTGGTGATCCTGAGGGGCTTTGCCAACCTGGATGCTTCTGTGTGATTCTGTGATCCCCACTTCAGCAAAGCTTCAAACACAAGGAATGGCCACATAAGGTCAGATTTACCCCTAGCTATGTTCCACCTCCAGTGAGAGCCAGTAGAAGGATAAGAAAAAGCATAAGAAGAGTCCATGGGTAAAGTGCTGTTTCCCTCAAACTCTCTCAGCTTCAGTGATTCTTGTCCTGCTCCTTGAAATTAGAGAAACTTGCAATAGATACTGAGATGTAACCCACTTCACTGCTGCCTGTTTCCTGCTGTTGTAGTGCACATGCAGAGAGCTCTAGAGTACTCTAGAGCTATTTAGAAATGCTTCTGATACTATTTGGTGTGGAATCTCTCCACTCTGTCCTGTGATGGTAATTTCCTTTCAGGTAGGAATCTAAGTTGTTGGTCTCCTGTCTGCAAGTACTGTTGTTCATAATAAACAGCTAGAATCATACACTGCATGGTGTATTACTTTGAAGTTGGCAGAAGAGAGAAGATTTAACTTAATGAATTCCAGTACCTGAAGGGGGCCTACAGGAAGGCTAGGGAGGGACTATTTACAAAGCCTAGCAATGACAAGGGACAATGGGTTTGAAATGGCAGAGGGAAGACTGAAAGTGGATGTTAGGAGGAAGTTGTTTGCAGCGAGGGTGGTGAGACACTGGCACAGGTTACCCAGGGAGGTGTTCAGGATCAGGTTGGAGGAGGCCTGGAGTGACCTGTACTAGTGGGAGGTGTCCCTGCCTATGGCAGGGGGGTGGAACTGGCTGAGCTTTGAGGTCCATCCCAACCTTACCATTCTATGATTCTATGATCTGTACAGCAAGCTGGGACAGAGGTGGTCCACTCAGGGCTAGCACAAACACCTCTCTCAAACTTCGGCTAATGATTTGCAAGCAAACCCACTTGTGACACTGCCAGCATGCTGGACAGTTGTTTCCACAGCTCCTGCTCTGCACCACACAGAACATTCTGCCTGCAACAGCAGCACACCAGAGAGGTTCAGAGCAGGAGGTAGGTCTTTGGCTTTAAACCCTCGCCCCAAGCTTCATCCTTTCAAAGAGACAAAAGCTGTTGAGTTCAAGTCAGCTCCACACTAAGGTCATGGGCAAGAGCAGACTTGTCAGTGAGCACCTGAGAGTTCAAACTTCACACCTAGCTGAGCCATCCTTCTGAAAAGGCAATGATCTGCTTTTAACCAGAAACATGCTACAGTTGGTACACCTTGGGCTAGACTACATCTTACTGCACATGAGAGAAACACAATGAACAAATACCTGAACAAAAAAATATGAATGAAAATCTCCTCCAGTCATCTGTGCCAACCTCCTTCAAGAGAGAATACAAAGGCACAACTACTTCTGCCAACAGTGACAGACTTCTCATGCATTTTAAGAGCCACCCTGAGCGGCCATGTGCCAGTAGCTTGTGTGATGCCACACTGCCATCCAGTTTAGTTTTCAACCCCAGAGTGACAGTGCTTAGTTTTAAAACCTGAGCTTCTAGAAAGCAAGCAGCTGGCTCAAACCTCCTCTAGGACAAAAGCTGCTGAGTTCAAGTCAGCTCCACACTAAGGTCCTAGGCAAGAGCAGACTTGCCAGTGAGCACCTGAGGGTTTAACTTCACACCCAGTTGAGCCCACATAGTTGCATCCCAACAGCGAGCAGCACAACAGGAAGACTCAGCTGCTTAGTAAGAGTTTGATGTGGGTAGTCAATAAGCCACAGGAGGGTTATGAGAACTGAAACGGCAGAATGAGATCTAATACGTGTTCTGGGGTGTGGGATTCTCAAATTAGAAAGCCTGGTCCCAAAAGCCTGCTCTCAGCAAGGACACTCCCTCTTTGAAAGCTAACTCCCAGTGCCATGCCAAGTCAGACAAGGTTTGGTTTGCTTGACTTCTCTCAATCTGGCCTGCAGAGAAACCTGCTGTTACAAAACACTTCAGCTAGGTTTGCTCCTCTGTTTGAGAACCCAAATGAAAAGTTGAAGCTTTTAGATCCCTATTATCCTGTGTAGCCACAGCTTGAAGTGAGCACAGGGGGGATGGAAGGTGAGCAAGGATAAAACACCTCACCTTGACTGCCCATAGACAGACTTATAGTCTACACAGGCCTCTAAAACCAAGCCTAAGTCCAGCCACTAAGTTTAGAAAAGAAGTCTGTTTGGCAGCCACTAAGTCTAGAAGAGAAGTCTGCTTGGCAGAGCTCCAGAAAAGTCTTCCTGAAGCTTCAATCTCCACACCAAAACTGCATTGCAAGCAGATGTGGATTTTTTCCCCAAACCTTGGCAGAATGCTGAAGACATCCCTTTGAGTTTCACTCTAACCCTGGCACCCTGCACCAGGACCAAGATTGTTGTGGTGCAGAGCAGTACACCAGCAGGCAGCTTGCCAAGAGGAGCTTCAGATCAGCCAGTAGACAACCTATGGGCTCTGTTCCTAAGTTTTAGGTGGTGTCTAATGGTCTGTTCTGTATTCTGCACCTAACTTCCTTTGTGAAGCTGAGCTGGGACTCTACTCCCAGCTAGGGGCTATCAAAGCAAGACTCCTCACCATATTCCTAGCACCAAAGCAGATGTCCTGTAAGGAATAAACTTGGTGCAATTCATTCTCTGGACAACCACCACCAAGGACTGGACTGCTGTTTGGCAAGGAAGCAGGAACACAGGAAGAAAGATGCATCCCGGAGTGGGCACCATCAGGTGTCTCCCACCAGAGACCATTCTGCACACCTGGGCACTGCCTGGAACCAACTGCTTCCATACCAAGGCAACAATATCACAGAATCACAGAACCTTAGAGGTTGGAAGGGAGCTCCAGAGATCGGGTCCAAGACCCCTGCCAAAAGCAGGATCACCCAGGGTAGTACACACAGGAATGCATCCAAGTAGGTTTGGAAAGCCTCCAGAAAAGGAGACTCCACAATCTCTCTGGGCAGCCTGCTCCAGGGCTCTGTCCCCCTCACTGTCAAGAAGTTTCTCCTCGTGTTGAGATGAAACCCTCTCTGTTCCAGTTGGTATCCATTGCTCCTTGGTTTATTGTGCACCACTAAAAACAGCCTGGCCCCCTCCACTTGGCCCCCACCCCTTAGATATTGATAGACATATGTGCAGCTTATTCCAAGTTAAATCAGGGAACAGCAAAATCTCCTCTCATGAGGCCAGAGCAACACTGTTGACAGGTCTTGTAAGGGCAGGAGGCGGAACGGGTTTGAAGTGGCAGAGGGGAGACTTAGACTGGATGTTAGGAGGAAGTTGTTTGCAGTGAGGGTGGTGAGACACTGGCACAGGTTGCCCAGGCACGCTGTGGAGCACAGAATCAAAGATCAAAGATCATGTTGGGCGATTCTGTGCTCCACAACCTCCCTGGAGGTGTTCAGGACCAGGCTGGATGAGGTCTTGAGTGACCTGTACTAGTGAGAGGTGTCCCTGCCTATGGCAGGGGGTTGGAACTGGCTGAGCTTTGAGGTCCCTTCCAACCTAACCCATTCTATGATTCCACAACCCTGGCTTCTAAAACAGCTAGAGAAACAGAACCCCTGGAAAGAAATCCTCCCCACACACTCTGGAAACAGACACAGAGCAGCTCTGCTTCTTTCCAGCAGGGGAGCTTGTGCAAGAGCTGTCTCACCTGAGGTTTAATGTTCACTGCCTCTACTGCATTTTCATTCAGCCACTTGGCATCAACTTCCACATCAAAATGGCCAATGTTACACACTATGGCATCATCCTTCATCTGCTCAAAGTGCCTGCAAAAAAAAAAAAAAGTCACATCAAAAGGGAATACAGCGACAAAAAAAGATCTCTTCAGCACCAGAAGATGCTCCGGTCCTGAGCTCTGCTCTAGAAGAAAGCTATCCTGGCTGACTGCATTTGGCTCTCACAAGATGTGTGGCTCTGACAATCTTCCAGGCACGAGTCCACTGTAAAAAGTTCAAGCTTCTAGGGAAGGACACTGGACACTTCCTAACAATCCAAGAGGTTCTTAGAGAGGAAAAAAAATATTTTCCTAGTATGGAAAATAAAACTATTTCAGCTGGCCACAACTCAAGTATTTGGTCCTTCTTTCTTACACAGAAGGAAGTATTCTTCTTGACATCCAAGCTGCCTGCAGTTTTATATCTCTAGAGACCAACAGCCCTTGCCTGCACCCACTCACACTGCTTTCACTACACCACCACTTTCCAGGGAGGGTTTAAAGGCAGGCTGGATGGGGCCTTGAGCAACATGGGCTAGTGGGAAGTATCCCTGTCCATGCAGGGAGGTTGGAACTAGGTGATCTTTAAAGGTCCATTCCAACCCCAACCAGGCTATGACAACAGCAAAGACAGGAATGAGTTTGTGTAGAGTGGAGGAGCTATAAATTGAGGTCTAAGCAGCAACAACAGAAACTGCAGGGTAGTTTGTGAACAGGCTGGTTTCAAGCCTGTGTGCTCAGATGGAATCATTTTGTCTTTACCTCTGGCCTTTATTTGCCTCTCCTTCCATTTTTCTGTCTGTGCTGGTTCAAGGCTAATTGGAATATTTTAGTGAGAGCAATTAAATCATTGGTTGTGAAAAGAAAATGATGATGAGGTCTGGATCATTCATTGGTTTGCTGAGAGGGATAAAAACAGCTAAAATATAAACAATTTTCCCTCACTTTGTCCTGGGACCTTGCCCTATTCATTTTCCCTTGGATCTGCTCTAATTTCTCCCCTCTAATCTAAAAATTAACACAAGCTTTGCTGTTTTTTGGGTTTGTTTGCCTGTCTGAGACAGAGAGGGAGAAAGAGAGGGTAGCTTTGAACCCTCTGGGGCAGTTTCTTCATCCAAACTCCTTCCTGCATTCCTGCATTATTTCTAGTGTGTATATAGTTGCAAATACCTGTAACTATTGTGTATATCTGCTCCTGCATTTTGCCAGGCTGTAAATAGAGCTTCAGCTTACTTCCAAGCCATCTGAGTTAGTCTGGTGAATTTCAAAGGGGTGTGTGTGTAAAAACAATTCCTAACCCACCTCACTGTCCCAACACAGGATTTAGACCTGATGCTCTCATGAGATGGACAGGAACAACTGCAACATGGCAACATACAAACTGAAAAGACCAAAGGCTCAATCTCTCATTAAAATGATGCTAAATTCCAGTGTCTCAGAAGTGAGATACTGTATGAAGCCATCACTGTGTGAAGTCCAGGACACTATCACCATACTGCTAATGATTTCTTTCATCATAACTCATCTATCTGTACTTTGTCACTAAAGTAAGGAGCCAGCCCATACCTGCCCTGCACAATGTCAGTGCAGCCAGTGGTGGTAACAAAGATATTGCCTTCTTTGCAGGCCTCCTCCATGGTTGTAACTTCATAACCTGAAAAGCAGAAGAAAAAAAAAAAGTTGCTCTACTCAACCACCAGCACCTACTAAAAACTGGGCTCCAACAGAAGCAGAAAAGCACAGAGGAAAAAGGAAGATGAAATCTGTGCCAACCCAGGGAGCAAGGTGTCAGTCTTTTTTCAGTGGTGCCCACTGACAGGACAAGGGAGAACAGTCACAAATTTGTACATAGGAAGTTCCATCTACACATGAGGAGGAGCTTCTGTAATTTAAAAGGTAATGAAGCATTGGAACAGGTTGTCCAGAGAGGTGGAGCCCCCAACTTTGGAGTCATTTCAAACCTGCCTGGATTCAGCCCTGTGCAACCTGCTCCTGGTGAACCTGTTCTGGCAGGCAAGTTAAACTTGATCCCCTTCCAAACCCTACTATTCTGGAGCCCCCAGCACAGGAAGGACATGGAAGCATTGGAGGCAGTCCAGAGGAGGCCACCAAGATGCTGAGAGGGCTGCAGCAGCTCTGCTGTGAGGACAAGCTGAGAGAGTTGGGGCTCTGCAGCCTGGAGAAGAGAAGGCTTCCAGGAGACCTTGGAGTGGCCTTCCAGGATCTGA
>VWYK01021168.1:0-37779 GCA_013399775.1 Semnornis frantzii | reverse complement strand
TCAGAAAAGCCTTAGGCAAGAAAAATGAGCTTAAATATGACTGTCCATTAATAAGCTAAGTGTCTTGATGCATTTCTCAGATACCCTTTCTTTTCTTGTGAGGTACTATAATGCAAGATAGTATACTAGAATATAGCAGTATAACTGAAGTAACGCTTTTATGATTGATAGTTCTCATAGATGGCAATAAAAAAAAAGTTATGTTCACATAGCATATCGGCTACTTTTGTAATTTTAAAGATAAATGAATATAAGTTTCTGGCATTTTCTTGATGCTTAGCATTTGTTCTGGACAAGCTTTCCAAATCTCCCATAGAACATTTGAAAATTATTTTATTGATAAGTTGGAGATGTTCCTGCTTACTGCAGAGAGGTTGGACTAGATGACCACTAGAAGTCCCTTTCAACCCGATGTATTCTATGATTCTATTTAAAGAATGAAAAATAATGGACTTTATTTTTAAGATCAATAGCATTGGTGTCAAATATGCACATTAATACTTACAAATATCATTTTGTCTAAATGTTGCCTGGTTTTGTGGCAGACAGAATGGGACTGATTGGAATCACACAGAATGAGACAGAGGAGGGAGAGAGATACGTATGCTTCTTACCCATGTAGAAATCAGTGCCCAAGTAGACTCCATAGAAGTCTAGAAATAAATTAACACATTGCAGTTATTTTATTGGCTTTCTTCTCCATCCCCCCACCCAAACCAATGTACTTTTCAGGAGTACACATCATTTGTATACCATGTAATCAAATGGCAGCCTATTCACTGTGTCACTTTACTAGCTGAGGTGCAGAGTACTTGCCTGCAAGTCTGGGGCACCTGCCTTAGTGGCCTTTTTCTGTTATCCCAGCCCTGCCTCTGGCATCAGGGAGCTTAGAGGCTTCCCTGTATCTGGGGAATGTGCCAGCCCTGAAGTTTCATTTTTTCTTAACTCGTTCCCAGGAAACAAGCTCTGTTTATCAGCATTTTGTGGAAGAGAGTCAAGCTGCATTAAGCCCGCCGGATCGGTGCTGACTCTCCCAAGGCAAACCCATAGCTGGAGAGTGCCTGTAGGCTCCGCATTTCTGTGTTTTGCCATTGCATTGCTTCAGAGCTAAAGGATAGAAGCATGCAACAGACGAACTTTACACAAGGATCTCTGAAATATTTAGTATTTATTTTGGAGATATACATATATATAAATGGATTCAGATAAAATGATAGAAAGCCTGCCTTAGAAATGCTCCTTCTGTTTCCACACCACTTTGACATGTTGCTTGTATTATATCAAAACGCTTTTGAAAGAGCCCATGCTTTCCCCATGCTGGATATGTATGGTCTCTTTTCTTTCTTTAAAAGCAATTCAGAGTGTGGCCCTGGAGATGGCCCCATGGCAGGATCTCCTGCCAGGTGATACATTGCTTAGGGTTTGTGCAGATGGAGCTACCCTCTAGGCAGCCTCTGTCACTATTTCACACTGAGGCTTAAATCAGCATAGAAACAAAAGGAAAGTTCGCTCAATATGTACAGACTACAATCTCCTTATAGACACTTACAGCTAGGACTATCCTACTAGTCTTTGTTGTGTTCAGTTTTGGTGATTTAATGAGCAGAACCCACATACTCCTCTCCCCTTCCATGAAACAGGGTATGAAGCGAAGTTGTGGCACATTTCAGAGCTTCATCAGTTTCAATTCATTTTGCCCCACAGTAATTTGCTGAGGTAGAGGTTGACTGTGATTGCCTTTTGCTCCTTGTGACAGGACTGGGGTATGTGATCTTTTTCCACCAAGCAGTAGCAGTAAATCTTTGGGAGCAGTCTATTTAAGTGAGGCCCTTAATTGCTTGATAGGACTGCAAAATAGAATGATCTTGGTGCACAAATGTACATAAATACAGTTGTGATAAATATATACAGAAATGCTACTGTAATACCTGATCTTTCCTACTGTAACAACCTGCTGGAGTCACTGAGACACAGTTCAAAGAAAAGTAAAACACATCACTGATCTGGCAGGTTGGTTTTCTTCCTTTTCATTGTGAATGTCTGATAACTACACCACTGGAAAGCCCAGAGGAAATCACTAAGCATGAAATGCTGTAGCATAATGAAAACGTGAGTGTAAGGTCTAGAAAGCTGTGTTAAGAAATACAGCAGTCATGGATTTGAGATGTATACTGAGAGCTATGTAGGTCAATGTATTTAATGGACTCTAGCATTAAGGTCTCCAAATATTTTTAATGTTCTGTATATGATGAATTATTTTAGGAAACTATATGTTGCACGCTGTAAATGAATGTATACAGCTCTACAGTTTGTCTTTAATAAAAGTAGGTGCATTAGTTATCATGAGCACTGTGCAGATATCAGAGGGAAAGGAAAATTGTGACCAGTGCTTCTTGAAAACTGCAAAATTACATAAAATGGCTTTTCAGTCTGGCAATGTCATGGCTGTGATGTCCAGTCTTGTGTGCTTTGAAAGGATTAGAAGCAACAAAAGCTTTCCATCATTTTGAAAAAAGATTTCAAATCATCTTAGGGAATTTTTTGCTCCATTAAAAAAATCCGCAGATAACTGTCCAGGAGGAATATTTCTTATATTGGCCCTTAGATTGCTGTCTCTTGAAATAAGTTTACCTTTTTCTGTGGTGTGGTTTTTTGTGGGGTTTTGGTTTTTTTTTTTTTTTTGTTTGTTTGTTTTTGTTGTTGTTTGCTTAGTTTTAGTGGGTTTTATATGTGTGTTTGTTTGGGGGGCTTTTTTGGTTCTTTGTTATGTGTGTGCCTTTCTTGGTTTTGTTTCTTTTGCTTTAAGGAATAAAAGGTGTTTAGATAGTGTTCTTTGGTCTGGAGTATTTTACACCATCTCTGCAGTGATTTTTGAGCAAAGCACTCATTAATTTGTTAAGAGTGAACTGGTTGTAGTTTCCTAACATTTTGGATGTAATATGTTTTTCAGGAAAATTGAGAGGAAAACAAAAAAGCACAAGCTCCCTGCTTTCCCTCAAAATTGACAGTGCAAATACAAGCCAAAATTTGCTGAGGAATCTTAGTCTGCTGTTTTAGCTGAGATTATTGTCACTTTCAGGAGTAGTCTTTCTCTTTGCGGGATCACAGCAGAGGTTAGGTAACTGTTGAGTACTTTCTTGGCCATAGGGCAAATTTTCTGCAAATTATTTCCAGTAACACTGTTCCTGCACAGTAATTCCAATAATGTTTAGATAGCACAAGCAAGAAAATAAATAGCTTGATTAGGCAGGGAAATATGAATTAAGCACTGAAATACATAATTTGTGATGATATTGTAGTCAAGAATTTCAGAGATTGCCAAATTCTGTTATTAAAGATGATGCTGACTCACCTAGGAGCTCAACATGTGCCTAACTTTTATAAAATTACTCCTGTGTCAAAGGTATCTTACAAAATTATTCAGCATCAGTCTGTGACAGGTCTTTTCCTTGTCATGTGTTGTGACCCGAAACTAAATTCTGTAGCCATGCAATATTTGGGAATTGTATATCAAGAATGTGAATTACAAGGAATGAAATGGGAATGTAAAATTTATGTTCTCAAATTACAGTACCTTAAAATCTGTGTTAACTACTCATTTAGAGAAGAGGAGGAATAAAGTAGGTGAATTAAGGTCACTGTTTTCATCTAATTAACAACTTGAAAGCACTTCAATGTCACGTTATTGTGGATGCTTTAGCAGTTTGACTGGAAGTTCTTCAGAATGTTTTTAGCCTAGTTAGTAGTGTGATTATATATATCAAAAGCTGTCTTAACTATTAGAATGCGCTGCAAATTCATTAATATATTTTTTGTTTCTAGTTCTGATACTGGATTCATCAAGTTTGAAGACTCTCTGATAGCAGAATATGTTTTGTCACAGGAAGAGTGGAAAGGTTTAATCAGTTTTGGATTTTGGCTGCTGGGACAGGGTACATCATGTTTGGGGATATTGGCACAGGTGAAGGGAAGCATCACCTCCTTTCCTTTGTTCTGTGAGATGGAAGAAAGCTTTTTAGCAGGGCAGCGGCAATATTAAGCTCTTGGATCCTTGTTTTAAAAATATTTTAATTCAGTCTATCCCTTTTCCCAAACTCGCTGCCACACTGTAAGTAATCAAAGGCTCAAGCTTTGCTGGTGTAGATGGCTGTAAAAAAGCAAATATTTAGCATCACATTTCCATGTCGGGACTCAATATTGTGCACTTAACTGCGTTATTCGCAGCTCATGATGTGTGAGCCAGGGAAGTCGCTCAGTCAGAGCACAAAAAGCATTACTCTGTAACTTCTGCAAGTAATTGACCTGATGGAAATGGAGTGTTTGCAGCAAACCTTTTGTGAGCTGTCTGCACATCAAGAATATCCTCCAGATAATGAGCACATTTGAGAATCTTGCAAACTGTTCTCAGGCAATTTTCAGACAGATGTCAAATGAGTTCAGCAAACGTTGCTGTCAAACCGATATTTTGCCAATGTTTTGGAACATTATTGTCTACTGGGAGATTGTTGATCCTTTTCTTTCAAGAAAGCCCCTTCTATGTAGGTGCAATTGCATTATGGAAAAAAGATCATGGTGGATGCACATAACAGAAATCACAGCTCTTGAAGCCTGGTGTGTTGCTGTAGTTCTGATCGATATAGTGTTCATATCTACTGCTAAGGCATAATCTAAGTGCTGAGTGGTGGCAGTCAGGGATGCAGAGCCCTGTGGATAGCCCTGGGTGAGAAGCTGAGGAAGGCCACAGCTGCTCATCCTGACACCCAGGAGCCTGTTAGAGCACAACTAAGTCAAATTGATACTGTACTTCTCTGCTAAAATGTACCTATTCCTTTCCCTGAAAAAGGGGGAATGCAGCTGCTAAATTATTTACTAAATGTAGCAAACTCTTCTCATTTTCCCTGAAGAGAGATGTTTTTGTAAGAATTTTCTGTGGCCATAGCTTTCATCTGTATATAAACCAAGATGCTGAAATGTCTTCTCTGTTTATGAAGTCCTTAAATTTCCTAAGGAAAAGTCTGTGATTATTACCCAAAAGCTTGTTGAGAAGATAATTATCCTGAACATTAAGAACTCATCTAGAAAGAAATCTGAGGATGCTGTTATATTCCTGGCTGTGTGTTTTTGCAGTAATTTCTTGAGGAAACTCTGGACAGATGGCATAGGTGATTTAACAGGAGATTGCAAGCTCCTGTTTGACATTTTCATGTAAGGGTTTCTTAAATACCCCAAATGCTTTTGCTGTGACTATATGTGATGATGGTCCTGAAACCAAATCGGTGCGTTTCGCTCTAGAATATATGTGGAAAGGAACTGTAATAGATGTAGGACCCATAGTCTTAGGTTGGGGGAAGAAATGTAGAAGCACTCATTTCAGGTCCATGTTTTTAAGAAAAGCCAGTGCTTCTGCTCTGAGGAGTGCCAGCTGTCACATGTTAAAAGAGACTGGCTTCTTTTCTCTTCCTTCAAAGCCAACAAGGACAAATATTTTCTGAAAACTAGGCTATGTTTTAAGGTATGCCCTTTGTACACTGAGAATTTTTACTTGTTCACAGAGCTACTGATGATGGGCTTTACCCTAGGCAATAACTGAATGTGAAAGGAAGTATTTGCACAAGTGATAACAAATACTAACAGTTCTTTTCTCATGAATACTGATTTGCAGATGGTTTATGCTGTATTTAATCCCTGAACTGAAGAAGTGATATCTGGAAATAAAGTTGGGATTTATAAATTGTTTTTCAGTATTTTGTAATTGCTCTTAATATGAATGAAAGGTAAGACTGGCTATTTAATAGAGAATTCTATGAAAAGCTTTTAAGTCTTATATAGGGAAAATGCAAGTTTTTAGAATTTCCAGTAAATGTACCCATACTATCAAAATTTCTCCAACCTTTAAAGAGATTTCTGTGAAGACTTTAAAGAGTTAAAAGTTAACTTGAAAGCAAATCTGCTTATTGAGTGTCTTTTCTGTATTTTCCACTTCATACTTTTCCAGTGAATGTATCTATACAAATGCAGGATTTTCTGTTCTTTTTCAACAAGTGCTGAGACAGTCTATATGAAACAGTGAAACTGCATCTTAATGTTTTTTTCCCCTCATGCTTAGGAATGAATTATGCTTTTTTTTTCTTTCAAGGAAATAATTTGCAAGTTAAAAAGCAAACAGTTTCCACTGTGACTAAGCTGTGAAGCGCAATTTTCAGTTGTAGAAAATGAATCAGCTAAATAGTTAGGAGTATTTTGATCAACACATCAGGTTTGCCATGGCTGAGGAGAGTGAGCTAAATGATTAGCAAAAGTGAGCTTGGTATGAAGGTTCATTCCCACTTCATAGTGCCAGACAAGGATCTCAGCACTGGTTTGAGCAGCTTTTTCTCTCTGGTTTTCTACATCAGGAGCTTTGCATCAGTAAATTCTCACCGAAGTTTTACAGCTTAGGAACTATTTTCTATCCCTGTTTTCACTGAGCAGAGATTTGAGAGGTGGTAGGGTGGCTGCACTGTTTATCAGTATTCATTCATGCTTCTCAGGGAGATGGGTGATAGTCATCAGCCTCAGTATGACCGGGGAGTAGCTGCATTCTTCTGTGGTGACTGGGAGCCTGGTCTGCACCAGGTACGATTACATGGGGCTTCTATAGCTGCATTTCTGGCTCTGAATAAAACTGGCCTTGGAGAACCCTCCATGCTAGGCGTAGAAGACAAGGTAGTGATAGACCAAGACTCAAGCTTGTCCAAAGTGGACGCTGCACCTGTCTGGCATATTTCAGAAAATCAAAACATTCACAGTTCGTCTGCTAAGCAGAAAAAAAGTACAATTTCATAACATCTGGTAGTCACAGGAAATCAAAAGGGCTTTCAAGTCCCATTTGACATGTTTCAACTTGTCTCTACGTTTTCAGCAGCTTTCTAACTGTTTTGCTAATTAAAACATTTGGTAATTAAAAACCAAAACAATTTTCTTGGTTATAGTCACTGTATGTTTATGACAACCTGGTCTTCTCCAAAGTCTCCAACAGTGGTATCACACAGCTGACTCCTTGTGGAAGATGATGAAATTACAGATCAGCCCCCAAGGCCTGTCTATATGATGGATGGATTTCTAGTTTAAGCAAACTGGCTATGCTTGGTCAGATCCTAATCTAGTATGGTTAATAGCTCAACTCAAAATATTAGAACTTGTGACGTGTCAATCACCATTTCTGCTTTTCTGTGTTGCTGATTGCAAGTGATTTACCTAGAGTCAGTTCACACTGCAGTAAAGGGGAGTTTTGCTGCCAACTAATAGCAGGCATATATTCTTTGTACTCCCAAGAAGCATATATTCTTTGTACTAAATACAGAGGAGAGAAAAGAAATGAAGATCATAAAATGAAAAAGCAGAATAATTTTAAGCAGGAGTAGTTTTTGTTTTCTTCTCCCACCCCCTTTTATTTTTTTTTATTTTTTTTTTTTTTTAACTGAAGTTGCCCAGGAGATGTCAGGTGTCAGATCTGTGCATTTTGTTCTCATGAATGCTTTTCAGAAACAATTTGAAAAAATACTTTGACTTCATGTTATGATTGGTCATTTGTGATTACACTAATTGTGTCCTGTTACACCTGTAATGTGTAAATTGCATCTCAGTATGATTATAAACTGCAAATAACATATTCCACTTTGGGTTGCCATAGCCACAGCCATTATTTCCTTTAGCTATTGTGCTGCTCTCTATTGTGAAGTCTCACAGCAAGATTCCTTAGTGCTTGTTACCACGAAATTGGTTACAATATTTTGCATCTAAGGGAAAGTCTTGGACAAAGAAAAAAATCACCCCAGGCTTTGAGTTCTTAAAAACAAAAACCCAACAACAACAACAAAAAAAAAACAAACAAGGGAAAAACCTTTAGAACTGATTTAAGAAAATCTTCATTACTCATGGAACAATTTTATTTAATTTATTGCTAGGTGAAATTTCCTTCAGGTAATGGAGTTTAACAACAAATATGCTGCTGTTCTTGCCTTAAAGAGTGAAATTTTAAAAGGTTGATTTCCTTCGTATTCATAGTGATGCCTGTGAAATTGTGGTGTCATAACCTAGACTAAGAATAGATGACAGTGGCCTTGATTATATAGATGCCTGCCCTAGCAGCACTGCCATTCCCAGTTAATCTTTGTCACAACAATGAGGAGTAATAATAAGGTGGAGAATGGAACACCTGAAATTACACTTGCAGCATCTGTGGTGATGATAGCCTCCTGACCCAGTTCAATGAGCTATTTCCCATAATTCCCATGCTATTAGGGACACTGGAGAAAAAGTAAAAACAATTAAGACTTTCAGATTTAGTGGGAAACATTCTAAAATATTTTTTGAATCTGCCTGTTAAGGTATTAGTTATGGTGCTTGGGGAACTTTGCTCTTAACTTCATCAAGACTCCAGACTGGAAACATGAATTGCTATGTGTAAATGCATTTTTATAATGTTAGAGCATAGCTCTTAGTGAACTGGAGAGATTCTTTTGTATCCCAGGTGTATCTCTATGATACCTATATTCATTGTAATTGTTCTATATCTTTTACCTGTGAATGATGAGGAGAAAATTTGGTTTTAAAGACTGAAAAATATCTAAAATTCACATTATTGTCTCATTTCTTCCACCACAATAAGGCTAGAAAATTATGGAAGCAGTGAATTTGGCTGATGGTATAACAGTACAGCTCCAACTTCTTGTGTTTAAGAAAAAGCATTAGATATTATCAGAGGTTCAAGGAGACTTTTGGATGCTGTGATATGGACTATGAGGGCATTCTTTTTTTCTTTTCCTTGGGAATATTTCCCATACTGAAGAGGTCCCAAAGCCTTGCTCTATCTACCCAAGAGCATGTTACAGTTTTTTGGGTTTGTTTGTTTTGGTTTGTTTTTTTGATTTGTTTTTAATGCTTGCATTACATTAATGTGAAGCTATGTTGTGAAGTGTTCTTCACTGTGAGCTATTAACAAGTCAAGTTTCAAATTTCTAATTCCCTTTGTGAAGTAGTGGTGAAACATTTAACACTAACTATTGTTTTCAAAATTGCACCTATCTCTCACAGAACTGTAACTTTAAAAAAATTGCAAACAACTTTTGTCTTCATCTTGGAAAATGCAGCCCATACTTCAACCAGATAATTCATTCTCAAATATGCAACAATACTTTTTTTGTGTGTGTGTGATTGGTTAGGCATGATTTAAATTCCTCAGTTTATAGGAATTTTTCTACGCATCGTTTTCTGGTACCATCACCTTAAATCTCACAGAGAGCTGTTGGAACGAGTCCAGGGGAGGGCCACAAAGATGATCCAACGGTTGAAACGTTTTTGCTATGAGGTTAGGCTGAGGGAACTGGGAGTTGTTCAGTCTAGAGAAGAGAAGACTCCAGGTGGACCTTATATCTGCTTTCCAATACCTGAAGAGATCCTACAGAAAGGCTGGACAAGGACTTTTCACAAGGGTTTCTAGTGATGGGACAAGAGAGAAAAACTGAGGGAGAGTAGGTTCACACTGGAGCTTAGGAAGAAGCTCTTCACTACAGGGGTGGTGGGACTCTGGAACAGGCTGCCCAGGGATGCTGTGGATGCCTCCCTCCGGGGGTGTTTAAGGCCAGGCTGGATGAGGCCTTGAGCAGCTGAGTCTACGTTAAGAGGTGTCCCTGCTTGTGGGAGGGAGGTTGGAGTAGGCGATCTCTAAGATCCCTTCCAACCCAAACCATTCTATGAAATATCTGCAGCTCTAAAAGCCAAGTAGTGACTGCGGCCCCCTCCCCTCCAGGTGCTTCATATTTCTGGCACCTCTTGGCAGGTCTCCAGCTGTAGCACTGAGCACCTGCAGTGCTGGCTGGGCTTTCCAAACAAGTTATTTTGCAGAGAAGGGCATGGTCCTCTTGGAAAAGTGGGATTTGACTCCTCTGCACTGAATGGAGCTGAAATGAGATGTTATCAGCATGGTCATCTGCCTGAAATACATGAGGTGGTGCTTTCCTGCTAGGGCACTCAGGTAATGATAGGCTGTTGGTGTAATGTTTACAGTCCTACTGACACCACTGCAGCTTAGTCCAGCTGAGGGCTGTTAGCTATATGTAATTGCTTATACAATGAACACTGGAAACATGGGGGGGTTTCACTTTTTTTTGTAACTAAATAGTAGATAGGATTTTGCTTAAACTTACATGAAAATCTGCTTTTACTGGGGAGTGAACAAGAAAGTTTCAGCTGCAGCAGAGGGCATTTTTTTGCAATGCTTTTAACACTTGAGAGCAAGGTGGCATCATGAGATTCTTTCCAAAAGCACATATGAAACATTTCACAGACATGACCCCAGTTTGTCAGCATTTAGTTTTATGAAAGTTGGGACTGTAAGGACCATTGCACAACATTACACATTCATTGAACATACACACCACACGAGAAGCCGTATCTATTGTGGGAAGGATTTAAAAATGGGCTCATACTAACTGTAGCTTTTTCCATGAACTAAATGGAGTGCAAGTGCAAGTAGTGATTTGGTAAATACATATCCTTGTGTATCCACAGGAGTAAATTTGTCCTCATTCTTCCAGAGTCTTTCAGAAATGCAGCAAATTGCATCCTCACTAGAGACACAAGTTTGAAGAATAGTGTTTGGGATTGTAAATTGGTTGCTGTCTCCTTAGCTAAACTCTGAACCCATTCTGGATTATCAGCTATGCCTACTTAGTCCACCTCTTTTCCAAAACAACATTTCTTTATTTTTCCACTTTTTTTTCCCTTTACAAAAGTCGTGGATATTGTTAGTCTCAGTGAAAGAAACCTGGGATTCAGGAAGCGTGGCCAGCAGGACAAGGGAGGTTACTCTTTCCCTGTACTCAGCACTGGTCAGGCCACACCTTGAGTACTGTGTCCAGTTCTGGGCCACTCAATTCAAGGGGGATGTTGAAGTACTGGAACGTGTCCAGAGAAGGGGGTTGAAGCTGATAAGGGGCATGGAGCACAGCTCTATGAGGAGAGGCTGAGGGAGCTGGGGGTGTTCAGCCTGGAGAAGAGGAGGCTCAGAGGTGACCTCATTGCTGTCTACAACTACCTCGAAGGAGGTTGTAGCCAGTTGGGGGTTGGTCTCTTCTCCCAGGCAACCAGCATCAGAACAAGGGGACACAGTCTCGAATTGTGTCGGGGGAGGCATAGGTTGGATATTAGGAAGAAGTTCTTCACAGAGTGAGTCATTTGCCATTGGAATGGGCTGCCCAGGGAGGTGGTGGAGTCACCATCCCTGGAGGTGTTCAAGAAGAGCGTTCACTTAGTGCCATGGTCTAATTGATTGGATAGGTCTGGGTGATAGGTTGGACTGGATGATCTCGGAGGTCTCTTCCAACCTGGCTGATCCTATGATTCTGTGATCTCTGGAGAAAGCAGACAGTTAACAGCTTATCCATTTGTGCTCAGATTAGAGTTTAACGAGCCCTATGAGGGTTGTTGTAGACAAAAATTGAGGAAGTTTTCTCACTGTTATTGGTGAGCAGTTTATGAGAATTTCTCAGCTAATAACTCTCCCAGCTGGGCAGTATATGGCTACTCATCTCGGATATGTAATAAAGTTGCAGGAAGAACTGCATTCTGGTGAAGAGTAAATCTGAATTGTTGTTTAAACTCACTTTTATTGCTTATGTCGAGATATTCTGTGCTGGTTTGAGCTAACTGGAATATTTTAATAGAGAAAATTATACTATAGGCTATGAAAAGGAAACAATGGTGGTGTCTACTTCACTCATAGGCTTGCTGAGATGGATAAAACTAAGAACATAAAGATAGATAAGTCAGTCATCTCTCGGGCTGTTAGCAGCTTCTGGCTTTTGCTCCTCTCTTCTGGGTAACCTCACTAACCACTTTTCTTCTAACCCCCCTGGCTGACCCTCCAATCTCACCTTGCGCAGAAGGCAAACCTTGGGGTNAGCTTCATCTCTTAACTTCCAGCCAGCTGAGTTCGAGTCTGGGTCATTTTACAAAGTATGGGGGGGGGGCGGGGAACTCTCAAACCATCACATATTCTTCATGCGTAATTTTAAAGTTTTAACTAGGAAGCATAAATGTTGAATCCTAAAGAACTGTGTGAGTAGTGTCATAGGCTGGATATTAGTCTGCTGCTATTCATACCACCCTGCCTCAAGCCAGTTTCAAAAAGCAAGTGCTGGCTCGAGTAGAGTATTATGGGGCTTGAAGTTCAGATTGGAACATGGAAGGCCTCCTGTTTTGGGTGCTGCTTTTGAGTTCCAGGTTTTTGGGTGTTGTGTCTCTTCTGCTGAGAGGGCAGTGGGACTGGAATTGCTTCTATTTTCTGCTGCTTTCCACTGTGCTATTTCTGCAAATAGGCTACGGTAATCGTGTATTTTGTACTATGATTATCTGATTTGCTCAGTAAGTTCTTATCTCACTTTTTGTCTCAATGTGGAACTTTTTTGTGTTGTTTTTCCCTCACTTCAGTTTTGGGGGAACAGACAGGACAACCCATTTGTTTTGATTTAAAGCACTACAGTAGTTAGGAACACTAACTGATTTCTTAGATATTTTATTTGTGAGCATTCCTAATTAGGGATGCCTGCAATGACTGGTAACTAGGAAAACAGCTAGGAAAATTATTTCTAACGTGTGTGCATGTGTGTTTGTCTTCCTTTTTCTAAACATTACAGAACCCATTTCTGTGAGCTTATTAGCCGCCACCACTCTTTGCTTTCTCTTTTTCCTATTGTGACTAGGGAAGCATAACCATTGCAATTACAACTTCTCAGAGTAATTGGAAACTCTCCAGCTGGCTTCTCCATCTGGCTTCTCCACCTGCAATTGCATTATCCCTGGTGGACTGATGTAGGTGTAAATGCAGTCTTACTGTCTATATTGAAGGATTTCTCAAAACAGAAGTAGTATTATATAAAGGATGGCCTCAAGCGTATTCAGAGTTGAAAAGTAGTCTTCCTTCTCCTACTGCTTGCCTTCAACTGAGATTCTTTTGTGACATGGATAAAGAATGCTCCAGAGAACTTTATGTAGCAACTTGTAAGCAGTGTTGCTCCCTGCTTTCTACTGCTGTGCTCTGGTCTGTTGTGCCATTAGCTATGCTCATGCGGGGGATGACTGGCTACTTGGATTCTGATGCAGCTCAGCAGACAAAATTCTCTTTTTATCACACAGTTTTCTTTGGGATGTGTTGGCTTCTCTTTGGATAGGAATATAATGCACTACTGATAGAAATCAAGTTTGTAAAGCAATAAAGAGTAAATAAGTTCTCTTAGTGTTCCCAAGGGGAATCGTATCAGACCCTAGTTCTCTATGTATTCAAAGCCAAGCCTTAAGGAGAGAGTGTACATGAATATACAATGTAAAAATATAGATTGTTTCTCTTAGCTCTCCATCTGTGGACCTTCAAGGCGTTTATAAACACAGGCTCACTGAGCAGCTGTATACCCCAAGGAGGCAAGTAATATGGTAATAAAATCTGCCAAGCAAGTTAAGGGTCCAAATCTTGATACATACCTCAAGGTTGTAAGAACTGAATAAAACAGTTTCACAGAAAGACATTCTTCTGGGATATTCTTTTTCTAATAGAAGCAACATAAATAAGATCAAACCCTCCCTTTGGTAATTTTGCAAACTTTGGAAGGGTTTAGTCTTTAGGCAGAAGCAGAAGAAATTACTATATAAATAATACAAACTGAGACTTTCTCTGAGGAAGGTGTTTGGCTCATAGCATGGTTGGAAACAATAGTGATTCTTCTGAGCATGTTTAAACTCTTTGCAAATCTCCCTCAACATACTAAACCCTTCTTTCACTTTCGGTGGTACCTCATCATTATTCTAATCTGCGAGAGCTCTTTCTTGAACAAGAGAGATTTTAAAACAGTCTGCAATCTGTGGTTCCATTTATTTCCCAGCTGTTCTTATATCAAAGGCAGCAGAAAGCAAAAAATTATATGAAATGCAGTAAAGGAGCTGTCAGGACAACTGTTGAGGCATCACACAGGCCATGGGAGGAACATCGCTTTTCTGTGTAGCTGGATGCTTGAAGTGGGAGTTTGTTAGATGACAGCCAGTGTCTCCTCTGGTGGTTTCTGTCTGCAAAGGAAGAAGGTGTTCTCTGACTCACTTGCCTCATATGGAAAAAGCCCAGAAACATGAGGGTTGATGCAAACATCAGCAATGATTTGTTCTGCTCCTTGGGAGAAAATAATTGGTTTCCTGGCATGCATGCAAAGCAGGGTAAGAGCTGCTGGAGAGGCAGAATGTCTGGCTAAACTCTGCTGGGTGCATGAAGGAGGACAGGCAATCCTGCCTGGGGTGTGCAGAGTGAAGCCCGTGTGTTTATCTTCCTCTCACCTTGAACCAATCTAAATGCACAAAATTTCAAATTATTCTCTAAAAGCATTTCTTGCTACTGATGTAACGAAGAGTAATGCCCCAAAGCAAAAATTATGTTAAGAATTTCTTGATTGTTTCTTTTGGCTGTGTGGCAAGAACATAACTAACAGCTGCCTTAAAGAAAACCCAGTGTTTTACTACTCTTTCTTACTCAAAGTTATCTCTTTTTTCCTTTGAACAAATTAATTTGCCATCCACATAGCTCAGAGTGCACATACTTTCCCAAGATGCTGTCATCTGCCCTTTAGTTTCCTTTCTAAGATGTGACCTTAGACATATATTTCGGAGAGCCAAGTGGCTATGAGTTTATTTTCCCTTTGTGTGAACAACAATGGGAATAATTCCAGAGCCAGGCAATAAGGCTACCTGAAATGCCAACTGCAAATCACCTTTTCAGTGAGATATTAATTCATTCTGTGAAAAACATGCACAAACTGCATAAAAGATCTCCATTTCAATTTCTTCCCCTGTTCACTGGCTGGACCAATTGAACTCCAAGTAGATAGAGATTTTGAGATGATTTATTTTTATACCTTTTAAAAAAAATTATTATTATTTCCTAACCCATGTTCCTCCCTCTCAAACTCATGCAACAGGTGTCTCCTGCAGAAGATGATGGAGTGGTGGAGGGTGCTGCTAAGACCGTTTGGCCTGGGGGCAGCTGCTGGCTAGGGCATGGCCCTCCCAGCAGTCAGGAACCCCTTAGTGACTGAGGGGGGTTAACAGTCCCTGCCTGTGGGCAGAAAGAGGGAGACTGTTTATCCCTTGTCTTTGGAGATGGATGCTTCAAGAGCTGAGAAATACTGCAGGAGATTAAAATGGAAAGCATTTCTTTGCATCTCTGCCCTGGAAAGTAGAGCCACAGTTTGTGTATGTAAGATGCCACTGCCACAAAAAGATCCATGCACTTGTTAATGCTCTATGACTATTTTTAGTCGCATTGTTTTCCCAGTCAGATTTGCCTCTTGGTCACACAAAAGCCTGGATCAGAACAGCTAAGGGGTATCATCAGCCTGAAGTGATAGGATGGGGCAAAACAGGGCAGACTTGTTTCCATGGCCATGCTCTTGCCTTGAATGATCATCAGTGAGCTGATGAGCCTTGATCCTCCAGGGACTGTATAGCCGTAGTCCCAAGGTTTTCTTATACAAGCATAAGACCAAATAGCTCCTTCCTTTCCCTTGCATCAATTGCAGAAAAGTAATAAACAAAAAAGACTTTGCCTATGAAATATTTAGGTTTAAATTTCACTGATGACCAGAGTGTTTCGGAAATCAATCCAAGTGCTTCTTGAGAATTATCAAAAATCACTCTCCCATTTTCATTTGGTTTCACAATATCTAATGATTCTTTGTATCCTTTGACTCTCCTGAGATCAGTTTGAAGTTAAACTGGAAACTTAATCGAATTTTAACAGGGAACAGTTCATGCATATAGCAGTTTTAAAGGGCATGAATACTGTAGTGTTTGAGAATATGCTGCTTTGAAAGATTGATGTGATTTTTTTTGATTTTGACATAAAATGAAAACATAGTGAGGGGCTGTCACAAGCCTCTGAATCAGCCAGATTCTTTTTAGAAGCTGAAGATGGCTCTTGGCTCAGGTAAGCTATTCTCCCACATGTGCCTTTGCCAAAACAGTGTGTGTCAGGGATTTTTTGCTGTTGTTTTTTTCTCCAGATGGTGTAACGAGGGATAGATTGCTCACTGCTTGCCAATGGTTGTATAATGTTGTGTTAAAATGCAATCCCAAGCTGTGGTTTTGAAGGTAGCGTATCATTCGCGCATCAGATCCCCACACTTACATGTAGGGTCAAACCTTTGTCATCAGGCCAAACCTGTTAACAAGTTGCATCCAAATGTTTTGAGAGTAACAAAATTTCCTACATTTTCAGTTTAAATGTTGGTTAAAGTGTCCACCATTGGGATAGTAAGTGTCAATATGCAGCTAATCCTTTTTTCTTTTGTACCTTGAACCTAAGTCACTAAATCCTTCAGGTCACCTGAAAATAATAATGCTTTGCGTTTATCTATGATTTTTCTTTATTAAATTAAAACCAAGAAGTATTTGGTGTCACAAATGATTTATTTATATGGTTGTGATTAAGTAATTTACTATCTTTTGAAACACACTTTGAGTGCAGGATTTCCCAGAAAACTTTGAAAAATAACTTCTTGAACCTAAGCGAAGCTAAAAGAGATTAAAAAGAGAATAGTTTTTTTTGCCAGAGACTACATAATTTTTCTGGATTGATAATTCCTGTTAACACTTGTCTTCAAAATAAATCTGACATAAATTACATCTTTACTAGGTAACAAAATGGCAGAATCATCCACTTACTGGCTCTCAGGTGTTTGAGAGTAGCTAAACACATCTAAGAAAAAAGCTATTGCCTGTGAGTAGCATGTACACAGAATTTAGTCATTGTAATCTAGAAAACTCCCAATACAAGAGAGGCTTGGAGACAAACAGTTGGGGGAAACTTTAGCCTCTCTGTTTGTTATAAACATTTTGTTATAGGGACTGTGTTCATTTAATCTCACAGCAATCCAAGACTGTCAAAGTGGCAGTGACTTAAAATTAGTGCACTGACATTTAAAATAATATTTAATATTTTAAAATAATAGCTATAATTTTGATGTGATGATACATTGTCTTTATTATTTAATAAATTACTACACATAGTCTCTGCCACTTAGCAGGAGAGAGCACATTATTCAGGTTTATATAATATTTTAAAAATACTTCAGAATGGCAACTTGTATGAAAAACACATGTAAGAAGATTGCTTTGCCATGATACATAAACCAGCAAAAATTCTACAGAAAACAAGAACTATTTTAAAGAGTGATCTGACAAGCTAAATAAGAGCAGGCTTGCTAATTTAGGTTAGATGAGATTTTCAGCATCTTAGTGGTGCAGACAAAATCCACGACCACTCTTTAGGTGCCTTATATGCTGTACCTTGATTACCAAAAGGATTTTCTGCCTCAAGCAACACCAGATTATTATCCTGTCTGGCAGGAAATAAGACATAAATTATAGATATATCTGACACGCATGGAAGAAAATCTATCAGACAGTATCATATATGAAAAATTGTTTCTTGGTTTCCTTGGTCAAGTAACTAACAGTTTAGACATAACCTCTTTTAATCTGAGGAATGATGAAACCAGCAGTGACAAGAACAAAACTGCAAATTTCTGAAAGTAGTATATTGAATTGAGAGGTAGGCAATTTCTCAGCCGCCCCGTAGATAAAATAAAATGGAAGACAAAGCCATTTGCTTTGTATCAGAAAGCCATAGTCTGCAGTACAAGATTATGTATTCTAAGGCATTTATCTCTCTGTGTGTACACCTCTAGAGACACAGATTAGGGTCTTAAATTTCAGCATGCTCCAGCATCTCAAGTTCTGGAGGGAGAGTAAGACAGCACAGAGAGTTGTCTTTGTACAGCTGATATCTGTAGCCTTGAATGCTACCCATAAATTAGGCTTCTATCAAATAACTGTGCCCCTAGACATCTGCCACTTTAAAACTGCCCTTCAGAAGCATGAGCAATCTTCTCCAGGATGGATTTTGAAATTTTACAGTCCTTGTAAGAAACCAGTCTGAAAAATAAGTACCAAAACAATTAAATCATCTCTGTTGGTGAATCTCCTTTAAGTCTCTGAAAACCTGCTGAGAGACCAGAAATAACTTATGAAGTATTTTTCAGGTGTTATTTAGCTGTAAAAAGAATGTAGCAGGGCATTTAAATTCTACCTTTCTTCTCCATTTGGCAGTTGATCTCGAGTGTCCACATAGCCTATTAAACTCATTTTGTTATAGCTTTATTACTGACATTTGAGATTAAATGCTAGGGAAAGAACGACTTATTTTTAAAGGACTATGACTTTTTGTTTCAATACAGCTTTGTCAGGATCACAAGATTGGAATGGCTTGCTGCAGCATGTTATTTTGATTATTTCTCTCCACCTAGGAAAAATACCTCTGATTACCATAGCTACTATGCCTTTGTTACAAGTTTTACATGAAATTTAGTAGTGTTAACACAATTGAACTTAATAGGATATGCAGATACTTGGCACTGTCTTGTTTCTGTTTGCAGTACTTGTTTACCTCCTCATCTGATAAGCTACAGAGCAGATAAGTCCTTTATGGAAGCAGTAGTGAACCTTGGCACTACAGCACTAAAAGATTCTGTCAGTGATGAAATGATGCTTTACAGGGGGAACGTTCCCACTCACCCAACCCCCATCTAGTCTGAAAGAGATGGAGGCCAGAGACCTGGCCTGCTTTAAGTCGGCCTGAAAGCCCACTTGGACAGCCCTCCATGTGGCCAGCTGTGGTAGTGAGCACAAAACCATTCTGTGAGGAGGTCTGCTTCAGAGTTAGTGCCTAGTTGTTTTGCCTCTCATACTGGCTATCAGGCAGTATGTGTTAAGGTTTGGGAATCTAGTACTGTAGCTTTCTACAAAAAATCCAGGACAGTCCACAAGAAGCTCATATTGGATTTGGTAGCTACTGGCATGTGAAAGATGTACCACACAAATCACTATTCAATATTTTCAACCAGCTGAAATGTAACCCTTTGTAAACTCTAACTCTCTGTAGAGAGAATATTCTGATGTAATGCATCCTAGAATTGCCTTTAAATACTCAATACTTTCTTTGAATATATGATAGTAAAGGACAGAACTAATGTCATTTGCAGATCTTACGGATTTAGTGAAGACTTGAGTGATTTGCATGTGGTGTTGTTTGAATTTCACCCTAAATTATTAGTGTTATTAATCTAGATGAATGAATTTTCATCAAAACTATTTCAGAGAAGACACCACTTCATTTTGTATCTTAAAACTGCTGCTGTGCAATTAGATTCTTTTACAGAATTAAACAAACAGAGCATATACAAAACCCAACTTCTTTCTATTATGCCCAGCACTATCACTTTTCTAACTGGAGTTGAATGATTGTTATTCCAGAATAAACTATGCCTTTTACTGCTTTCTGCTGCATAATAGATCACTGCAGCTTGTATCTGCTTCACAGATACTGTCTGTCCTCTTAGACTGAAAATATCAGAGAATATTGTATATGGCACTGCTTGTTTCAGTTGTGTCATTGCAATTCTTAACCCTCTTTTACCATAACTTGCATGTAAAACTATTCTGGTTTGGTACCTTTAAAGCTCCCCATGAGTGGCCACGTGCTTCACCTCAGTGGCAGATGAAGTATTTAAATGATGGAAGCGGTTGCAGCACAATCGTGGTTAGATTTCAGCAGTCAATGATTTTACTTGCTACAGGTCCAGAATATCACGCATGCAAATATAGGGAGCGTTATATTTCTGTATGCTTCATGAAATAAAGTTTCCCAGCTCTGTGTCTCACTTTTAGAAGTAGTAGGACACACATTCATATAAGTTAAGCTTTTTCAGTGTTTTTATTTTTCATGGTCTGAAACAATCACAAACTTTCAAGGGCGGTGAGTCGTAGAAGAGGTACTTGTGAGGTGTTTATATTAATCGTGATTGTATGCAGCCTAATAATACACTTCCTGCTCTCCTGGTGATAGAAGGTTTTTCTTGATGTCCACTAGATAGAAACCAATTTAATGACTTGATGAGTAAGAACAAGGTGATTGCAGAAGTACTCTCAGCCAGCTAAAATTGAGCGTTCAGCTCATTTTGCTGCTCCGTGTTCTGTCTAAATGGGGCATTTAATTATAGACATATCTGGGAGGAGTTCTTTGGTTTACAGTGGATGCCTGATAATGTTGTCTGGAGGTCTTATTCCTTCCTTCCTGAAGAGATGCATCTTGTATTGAATGTTATAGCAAAGACTTTGCCTGAGGGTTTGCCTGAGCAGCGTAGTTGTTTGTATCCCAGAGCATAAGACGAGACCTTTGGAGAGCAAACCTAGTCTAGATGTCTGTTGAATTCAGCTAGAAGGATGCACAGCTTGCATGCCATTTTGAGTGCAGTACTTTCTCAGTGGTGAATAGAAGAGGTTTTGTCCAAGGCTGGCTCTCTTTCCTCTCCCATTTGTGAGGGTTATTGAAGTCTGTCTAGGCTTCCCGGTGTGAACAGCATTTACACAACCAGTATTGTCAGAGGTCACTTCAGGAAAGACTTTTCCTTTCTGCTGCTCACACCTCTTCCTGCTTCAAGATTGTGTGCACACAGTTTCCAGTTACAGTTTTGACATTTAAATTAATCTTAAGCTACTTCTTGTGCTACTGTTGTTGCTGCAGTCTCCATTTTTTTCTCTGCTGGGGTGGGTCTTGTGATGTTTGCAAGCTTTTTTTGTTTCTTAGTCTCTTCTTGAAGGGCCCAAATAATAGTAAATGCTTCTGAAATGTCTCCAAAAAAGGTTTCTAGTATGTTTTCAGGCCTGTTATGTGTTAGTTTCTAAAAGTATTTTGAATAGAGCCTAGACTGGTATGTTAGATACAGTTCTAAGAAGTGAGAGCTTTTCGCTTCATCCCCTGTGTTGCCTCATGGAAGGCTAGTTAACTACTGGACATCTGCAGCTTCCTACCAGCGATATACAGCAGCGTATGATCAGCAGCAACTGCCTCATAAATGAAGATGCTTACTTCAGCTTCAAGCCTTTAAATATTTGCTATTTTCTTCTAATGTATAAGGACAACGCTTTGAAAATATCAGATCACATAAGTTGCATAAATAGCACTGAATTCCTTGTATAAATAATGGTAAACTAGAACTGCCAGACCACAATCTCTGTTCCTCATGATAACTCTACTGTATAGTCATTAACTTGTTCTAGTATCATAGAGCTAAGTGATTAACATAGAAATGAAACTGGCGTTATCTGACATTTTCAAACTGTGGTTTTGATGGGCAATATGAAAACAGGAATAGTGAAAGAAAAGGTTTATATTCCTCCCATTTTGCAGACCTTCATCCTTACTTCTAGCTTTTCTGTTCAAATATCGTAAGATGTAGTGTAATAAAGGATGACAGGAAGCCCATTTGACAAAACTTTCTCCTAAGTCTTGTTGAATAAAACATTTAGTGGAAATGCTTCTTAGCACCAGCAGGTTAGCATTAAAAGTGCAATGGTTTTAAAGGAAGACTGAACACCCCTCTGGCAAACGACAGCTCCATATTTTAAAATTAAGATTTGAGACAAAGTTGCTGCTGAAGTTATCAAAAGAAATGTATCCAGCAGTTGGCTAACACACATACTCGTGACAATACTATCTGTCTGTCAGAAAATCACCTGCACTGGTGATAGAACACTAATGATGCTAACACACATTATGTAACAGAGAAGCTCTGATCATGTTGTCAGTTGCACAGCCAGGGTTCTTGCCCTTCTCTTTTACACATAAAGTTCCCCTTTCAAGTTCCTGTAGTGTAGCTGAAGGGACCACTTTGAACTCAGAATTAAGTTGTTTCTAATTGCTTGAAAAAATAACTCAGAAAACCAGAGCCTATAAAAGCTGCAGTGAAGTTGTATGTTTCAGTTAAGCTGTTCAGACAAAATCCTTAAAACTACATGCATTTGTCAAAGCCTAATATAAAAGCGTAAATTCCAAAAATTTGGACATACCTGTACATGCTTCCCAGATAAGGTTTTTTGCATACCAGGTTTGAAAAACCATGGACCACACTACAAACTACAGTTGACTTTTCCTATGAACTAGTCAGTGTCTTTGCACAACTTTTCCAGCATTCTTCAGCCTCCAAAAAAGCCATACCACCAGGGACATTGTCTCCTTCAGTCTCTGGTACTATCAGAAACACCTGTTTTTTATGCATAACTAGGGGCATGGAATAATTTTTCTATGCTCTATGTAATATGTTCAATTATTTTACACCGTTATTAGTATTTTACCAAATTGAATTAAGAATACAGATTCGTGTATTTTTAAATTCTATATGCAGACACTTAAAATGCAAGACTAGTATAGGCTCCTTGCTATTAGTTATTGCTCAGGCAGTATTCAAAGAGGATCGGGGTCACTGGAATGAGGAAAAAGGACTCCTCCTCATGCCATTCACTTTATATTTCTCTTGGAAAAATTATCTTTCTGAGAATCGTTTTTCCTTTGAATCTTAAAATATCAATAAAACTTGGAATGTTGAATGTAGATTTTAAAAGTTCTGTGTTTAAAACCGTGAAATCAAGCTCAGTCATCAGACAATACTAACCATAACTGTCTTTGGTTTCTTGATAACAAAGCTTCAAGATAAAGAAAAAAAAAAGAGACTGATAGATACAGCTTCAGATTTCTTTTACATCTTCAAAAGAAATTTCTTTTGAAATTTTTTACTCATTTTACTCTTAACATCTTTGGTATCAGGTAATTATCTATAAGTTGTGCTATTTCTTATTCAAAGGTATTTTTAGTCTCATTATCCTTAGGCAGGCACAAGTCCCATTGGAATCACCCTGAACTTTGTTTCTGTGACTAGTATGGATTTGAATGTCACACTGAGACTTCCAATTTTTATACTTTGCTTAATCTTCCATTCTGCTCCTCCATTATTGTGGCAAAACTAATGCTCAGGTCTCTTTTGTTCCAACAATATATTAATTCTTGTTGAAGCGAAAGAAAGGGGTTGGGGGGAGAGTCTATATCAAAGGAAATTATTATTTGCATCTCAGGGAATACTTCCTTTTAAAAGTTCCTTGAAACACTGCGATAAAATAACGTCTGAGATATATTCTGGTGGGACTGCAGTGTATAAATAGCTGTATTTTGACCCAATCTGTTTTGAGCAGGTCCATTAAGAAGAATGTAATTTGTTTGACTTTTACATTGGTACAAACCAGCAGGCAAATTAACTAGATTCTGGGTATATTTAAATTATAATTTATCCTGGCAGTAGATCATATGGTGAAATATTTTTTTCCAGAAATCTCTGTCCCTGCTTTCTAACAACCTGCTGTTTCTTGCCACCTCTTTCATCAGAAAGTTCTTCAGACTAAAATATACTAAACAAAGGATATTTTTAGCCAAGTAATAGATACAGAAGTCACTACAGCAAGTGCTCGCTATCATGGCGTGGCACGTACACATAGCATTTCCAAAGTGGAACAAACTTAATCCAGTGCATCAGATAGTCCTTGGAAAACTGTGAAGAAAGTGAAACAACCCCCATGCACTGAGCTAATGCATTCAAATATGTGAGTACAGAAAAAGTCTACAATTGTGAGAAGAGAGCTTCATCTCTAAAGTCATCCTTGCATGGGAAATGTCCTTGGAAAAGAAATTTCTTAAGACTTTTAGACACAGATCATAAAAAACCCAGATGCTGCTTTTTATGGCACATTGCAGTTTTTCCTGTATGACACCCTTGGTGTTCCAAGGACTATAAGTAATTGGTTATCTGTCAAGATTATCCCCCTGGACCTAATCATTGCTCTTCTTGTTAACTTTCCCTTCTTCTCCAAAGGTGTGCTTTTCCTTACAATTTTTTAAATTATTACCATAGTTAATTTAAACATGGAGATTTCTTTGCAAACTGCCTATAGGCAGAAGTCCATGGCTTCTTTTTCAGGTCTTGCTGGTGTAGTATGCCTGAAATCATGTCTGTTCCTTTTCTGTTGTATAATATTGTTGCAGAAAAAGTGCTGCCTCTCCCTTCAGACTGAACCTTACTTTGAAAATTCATAAATGGGTTCCTACTATCCTTCCTACCTTGCATACCTTCCTCTCTATGTAGATTTTATGTAATTTGCTTTGTTTGGCTTTGATTTCTTTCAGTAGACTGTGAGCTTTTAAGTCCAGGGATATGACTTGATTTAATGAGATCTCATTTGATGAGATACTGGGAGGTAGTACAGGACATAAATGGTAGAAATAAATGTCCACAAATGCTGATTAATTCAAATATGTATCTGATACTTTGAGCATTTTATTTCATATTTTCTAGTTTAATTTAAAAGTACTCTTTGTATTAGACTCTTGCTCATTCAGCCTGTGAAGTTAAGCATGAAAAGTTCTCCAGCTGCCAGAGGGTCAAAGGGAGATGTGTCACTAGCTCAAAGTCAATCTGAACAGTTTTAGTTGTTACAAGCTACTAATTTGAACCTCCACATAAAAAGGTGTAACAGGTCATTTGTCTAACATTCTCTAGCTTGCAGACGTCCTTGCTATGTCTGAACAGAACATTGACATTTATATCAAGTTTTTTTGTTTAGAATCTCAAACTTCATGTAGTTTGTGAAATTTATGACGATGATTAAAAGAAGTTCTACTCCCTCCAGAATATTAATGACAGACCAGATAACACTTTTTTTTTCACACAAGAAATAGGATTAATGATTTTGAAAACCAAGAAGTTTCAATAGAAGTGAAATTGAGCTTTTGGAACAGATTATCCAATCATGTCACATACCGAACAAATCAAGTATGGTTTGATGTGAAAGGACCTTAAAGATCATCAAGTTCCAAGCCCCACTGCTATGAGCAAGGACACCTTCCACTAGGTCAGGTTGCTCAAAGCCCCATCCTGGCCTTGAACCCTTTCAGGGATGGGACATCCACAACTTTTCTGGGCAACCTGTTCCAGTGCCTCACTGCTCTCAAAGTGAAGAATAACTCTGCTGAATGGTTTCATAATGTGGAATGTTTTTTGGAGTGATATTGCAAACTTCATATCATTCTGGAGCACAAATGACCACAGACAGGCTACAGAAATAACCCCATTAGGGACAGCTGTACAAGTGACAAATCTTCACACAGATTGCCAAATAAACCAGTACAAATTCTGTGCAGTGGCTGTACTTCTAAAATAATTCAATTTGTGAAATACATTTCTCTAATGATATTCATGTTGTTATTCCAACATCAGAAAATGTAATTTATTACGCTTGTGTAGTCAGCTGTAGTGTGTGAATTGACAGGTGTGTATTCTTGCCATGAGCATGTGGGTGTTGTTTGCTTTCTCTGTTAAAGTGGGATACAACAATGTTCATTTTCTCAATAATCAGAATTGGAGTCCTACTTGATCAAATTGCAACCTATATTTGCACCTCAAACCAATCAGAACCATGCTGAAGCAAAATTCAGAGTGCAGCCCTCACCAAATGCTCTTCCTGAGCCACCAAAGTGAATGGGTACCTCTATCTTTTAACTTTCTGACAAATAATGGCATTTCAAGCATATAACATTATTTGAAGTCTCAACTTGAAAGACATCTTATCATATTTTAAAAAAAATTATCTTCCTCTTCAGGGCCAGGAAACATTGCAGGATAGAGGGAAGGTAGGGTATGCCTATTTACTTGTCCTGGTAGGGCATAAATCGTGCTGGGCTGGTTTAACCCTTCCTCTCCTCCTTCTGTTGTGGGTCCAGGAGTTGAGTGGATGAGCAAACAGTGGAGGGTTTGGCCCCAGCAAAGCCCTGAGGGCTAGGACTTCAGTGCCACCAAGTCAGGTGTCTTGTGCTGCCCCTCAAAGTGCCTGTGTAATCACATGAGGCAGGAAGCTTTGAATTAATTGGCCAAAACAAAGATGCTAGTGCCCATCAGCTAGTTTTGTTTTCAAAATCCTGTATTTAATGGGGGTGATTTAGAAACCATGCCTTTCCTGTGCTGACTCTCCACCAGGAGCAGTACCCCATTTGTAGCACGTATAACTGGGAATCATGGCAGCCATGCATTTCCAGCTTGCACCAGCAGCTTAGCAGCAACCCAGTTCTTCTCTCCTTCCCTCTGCCTGAAATACAAAATATTTTTGCCCTAGGAAGCAACGTGTTGTGAGTACATGTGCTAGAGTCAATGCTAAGACTCCGTAAGCATAGTTACAATTTTTCCTGTTTTTGCGTTCCCATTTTCCAAGTTCTGATTGTTTAAACTGTTTAATTCCATGTTTATAAATGCCCTTTGCGCAACTAATTCCTGTTGATTGAAAATACAAAAGAATAGTAGGGTATTTCCCCCAAAATTTAAATACTATAAATTTAAATAAAACCCAATATTAATACTGAAATTAATATTCATAATTCACAATAGACTATTAATTTCTATGACATTATTTAACTGGTTTTACTTTCTAACTTAAAAGTTAGTAAGAAAGTGTCATTGCTTTTCAAAATATAAAACTGTGCTTGTTTATTTTGATAAGACTGCAAAGTTGGAGACATGCAGAAGCTGTGGAGTATGTTTATTTAGTATTTCTCTGAGAAAGCTGGACTTTCTTTGTTTCTTTTTCATGGCCAGCCACAACCATGTGGCTTTCACTGTGAGGGTGGGCATGGAAAGCTTAACATCTGCCATCAAAATGCTCTTTTGTGCTAACCAGTTGAGTTTGTGTCTGCCAGTTGACTTGCCCTTACTGTGACCTGATTTAGTCCTCTAATTCTGTCTGAGGAAAGTGGGTCTAAATTCTATGTGTATTATCTAAAGCACTTTGAATGTTTGTTTCACATTACCATTGGAACCTTACTTATCAGTTGGTTTTAATCCTCTGCAAACAGGGTTTAATAGAAAGCATAGGAAAGAGAACAAAGTAATCTAAATCTCCGTGTGGATTTGCATCAGTAATGTAGTATAGGCAAAGGACAAATCCCCCAAAGCTCTGGATCTCCATTACAGCACTTGCCTTGTGCATGCTGGAGCAGCAGGAGCTGTCAAGTCTGCAGCTGCCCAATGCACCACTGGAACTGGCTCACAGCAGAAAGTACCTCTGCTTTGAGCCTCTCCTAAAGTTTGGTTCCCAAAGAGGTCTTCGCCTTGCCACAACTGAGAAGTATAGCGAATGAAATGACTTGTTCCTTGCTTCTCCTCATCTTCAGGCTGTGCTCTCTGTGCTCTTGTTGGAAAGCCCTAAGTAAATAGATGTCTGTCTGGGGAAGGGAGAGATGTTCCCTGCGACTGGATTTTTGTTTTAGATATCCCATCACTGAAATCTGAAAGAGACTTCATTATTTACAATTACTGTAATTTTGTATTGCTAAGTTGCAATGCAAAATGTCTATGCAGATATTTTTTCTACATTCACAATATTGTTTGGCAGCTGAAGTCTTTAAAGATGGAACTAATGAATTCTGGGTGATTTTATGAAACGATTCTATCGTGAATTCTTTGATATGGATGCAATCTATGATGTGCAGTGATCCAAGGCAGTGCCAGGCCTCCTGGAACATGACTGAGGGCGGGGTGAAGAGCAAGTGAGGTGACTGCTGGGCATGCTGTTCAAAACATGGGTGGAGGGAAAAATTCAGTCTCTAAAGATTGCCTGCAGAGCTTGAAGCAGTTATTTCCTTTCATTGAAGCTGCAGCAAGCCTGAATTTCACTCATTATTTAGTATGGTAACATTTGCTTTGAACCACTACTTTATTGGTTGATTATATAGCATGCTTTTATATGCTCTCCCTCTATAGAAGTGTTTCAAAAAAGGTTTAAGATCCCCTTTTATATTACCTGATTTAAATAACAGAATCACAACATGGTGTAGCCAACTTTTAACTTAAAGCACAGCACTACGTTAGTGTAAAGTTATTTTTTATTAATGTGATGGTTTTGTGAGTAACAAATGGAAATGCTAAATGGAATAGTCTAAAACAGAACTGAGTTATACACAATAAATTAGTCCTGATCCTTTGACCCAATTTATCTTTCTGCACTAATGTAATAAGATCAGCCTTGGCCTCTCACTTCAAAATGTTGAGATTTTGTTAGAAAGCTGTATTTGTTATTTATATTTACTTGCTGTAGTTGGACCTAGACCTGATTTGGTCTCATGCTGCCATGTTTCAGTGAAGTCAGTGGGGTTAAGTGGTTAGGTGAAAGCAAAACATATTCCTTCCATTTAGACTAAAATGGCAAATTGCTGTTCTAACTGCTTCTAGAAACCTAGTGAAAGTGGCAATACAATTAAATTAGAACTTATTCATTGGTCTGAAATAGGTAACTTTGCTCACGAATTTTACAGAACACTGTATCTACTAACGTTGAAACTTTGGGCCTATTAGTTTCATTTTCATCACCTTATTACAGCTCATTTCAGATCTTGTGTTCTGGTAGTACTTCTGACACAAGAGGAAAGCAGTTTTGGTCTAATGACCAAGGTAAAGGAGGATTGGACTCATTTTTACCAGAAAGAATTAAAAAAAAAAAAAATCTCTAAGATTGCTTCTTTTTGAACTCAGATATGGGCTGAAGTTAACAACATTTCATAACAGAATATCAGAACAGTAACATTATCATCATGATGATCATAATTTTAACTCTGAGTGAAGAGGGTGGTGATTTACACACGCCAGTAACTGTTCAGCTGCATTAGATGAGCACACAAGATTCAGCTTTTTCCTATCCTAGCTTTTTCCCTTCATACTATGGTATTCTCTGATGAGTACATTGAAATAGATGGACAATTATATCCTCATATACTAACACTCAATCCAAGTGTGAAAAATAACCTACACATACATTTTAATGTATACCAGCTTCTATGGTATCTACTACTTTTTTTATTTTGTTTTGCAAAAGTACAGAGCATCAGCAGCAGTTGTGATTTATCAGGTACTCCAAAGAGGTGGCTAGTTTCTTAAACCCACTAGATCTGCCTGTCTTGTCTTGGACCTGGATCCTAGACTGTTGTTGAAATTTTAATTTAGTGGGGTAGATGCTGCATCATGTGAACAGATATAGAGGTGGATTGGTGGTGTTCCAAAAAGGTACTGGTATAAATGTTGATTCCTATTAGAAAGGCATGGTTTTATCATCTTCTCCGTCAATTTAATTTTGTGTTAAAAAAAAAAATAATTAAAAAAAAATCTAGTTTTAAATATCAGAGTAGTAATTCAGCAGAAGTGAATATTATGCACAGAAAAAGGCACAGATTATCTGCAGTGACTCATCCTTCTATAAGTGACTGGTACTAATACCATGCTGTGGGACTTTTTGGTGAGTGGGTGAGTGTGTGGCATTGCCCCAGGTCTTGCATAGAAGAAGTGGAACATGGTATTGTTTGGCTCTGATTGCTTTCTCCTGCACTCTCAGAAGGTGCGTGGACTTTCCAAATGCATCCTAAAGAAATATAGTATTATACTGGCAACATATTTTATTTCAGGAGACACATAGCAAATAAATGCCTCCAGCTACAGCTCTGATTTTCACCTCACAGAGAGCAAACGTAGGGCAGTTAAATGGATCAAAGGAAAATGTAGCTTGGCCACAAGAAAAATAACTTCTGCAAGTGATTAGGTCAAGAGGAGCTCAGGGACACCCTCTTGGATGAAAATGGAATGGCATTCACAGCAGAGACAGGAAATCTGATCTAATACAACTAAACAACTCATGTGCCTCAGAGATGTGAGTTGAAACTAAAGTTAGAGGCAAATGTGAATAGCTTAAGTTATGGAGTGCCAACATTTCTATGCGTGGGGACCATATTCATTCCCAGGTAGGCCAAGCCAATATAGTCACATTTCCAGTGAATAGCAGCTTTCCTAGGGAATTCTGCTCTGCAACCAAATTCTCTGTTTCTCTGGTTAGCTTTCCCTATTGATCACTCCACCCAGCAGCCAAATTTAGCAGGCTCATAGGTCAAATCAGGCTCTTGGACTGATTTGTTGGCCATTGTTAGTTTAAATGAATGTGAATTTGCCAGGACATGTAAAACAACAAAACCAGAATCAGCCACATTCTCCTATACAGGAGTGTGCTGGTTTGGGGCTAACTGGAATATTTTACTGAGAGAAATGAAATCCTTAGCTGTGAGAAGAAAAAAACCAACAACATTAACCTATATAATTTATTCCTCTGCTGAGAAGCGCAGCAGTCATNGCAATCTGATTGTTTTGGAGGGAATTTGTGTTTCTGTGCTACTTTCAACTTTGTATATTCTGTATATATCTGCTTGTAAATTGTGCTAAGCTGTAAATATAGCCTCATTTCTTAACTTCCAGCCGCCTGAGTCTAGTCTGGGTGATTTCATTGTTGGGGGAGGCAGGTAACTCCCAAACCATCACAAGGAGATACCATGTTAAAGTTGCAGTTTTCAGGGAAAGCTCTTGCATTTTTTCAGGTGCATTCCGCAAAGCTAACTGAACAATATATTATTTATGCAGCCAGGGAACTGTTGATGATATAACAAAAAAAATCTAAAATCAGTCACTATGCCTGAAATACCAAGTATGCCCATTATGGCCTTCCTCCCCATACTAACATTTAGATCTTTTGCTACAAATGATAAGACTCAAGTCCCCAACAGATTCTTTTGGAAGGCAGAAATCAATGCAGCTGCCCCTTGCAATTGCTCGTAAACAAGGTGCAATGATCATGGGATGCTGGCAGGTGAGCAGGGTGGTTATATGTATGGTCCCAATTATAGTTGTAGTCCCAATTCATAATCTTGTGGGAGGATGACAGCTACTTGGAACAAATTAGAGCAAATGGCTTTAACATTTTCAAGAAGTAAGGCAGAAGATCAGGGCCCACCCAGCAGTGTGTAACTGCAGAGAAACTCCGTCAATGTCAGTCTCTAAGTTGTGAACAGCCTCAGATTTCATTTTACAGGTAGCTGCTTTGTACAGCAACATATTAGTAATGCAAGGGAAGGAAGAACCAGTTATACCAAACCCAACTTGTTGGCTGTTTAAGTGTAAAAGAGACTAAAGGATTAGCCTATGCATATTAATTATCCACATGTATGTGTGGGAGGACAATATGAGTCACTAAACCTATGGTTAACTACCTGTATAATGTCTTTGAATGTGAATATGTATGTATGTACCTACACAGACAACTCTCTTTATAAGTATATAAATATACATGGTTAGCTGTTGCCAAATGTTATACTTTATTTTCTAAATTTGATGGTTTTTTTCTGACTAGGATTCTAATGAGCCCACAGAAAATGCTTCCTTTTCAGAAAGTCTGTGATTATTGAAACAGTTTTCCCTGAATTAATCTGCAGAAACCAATCTTGACCTCATTTTCAAGACCTCGGACAAAATGAAATTGAAGCAGTTGACAGCTACATATTAAAGAACAACTTTTTGCAGTAATTTATTAGTTACATTAGTTACATTTACCTTCTCGGTGATGACTGCCCTTTTACCTTAGGGTTAGTTGTGGTTTTCTGCTACCTGCATTTTCCATTTCATTATTATAAATATGCTAATAGTGTTCTATACATTTTTCTAGTCAAATAAAATTTAGACTTTATTTTATTTTTTAAAATATCTTAATTATTTTTCTATCCAAGTTTTCATTGGGCCTCCGGGAAAGAATGGTGCTGGTTTTGATTTATTTTGAAGTAAGATTCCTGAGGGCTGAATTCAATAATACAATCCATTTGTCTTAAGCACTGCAAAGGCTCATGGCAAAGCCCTGAAAATCAATTTTTTTGAGAGGCAGAGAGAAGTTGCGTGGCTGTATGCAGGTTTTAGCAGTCCAGAATAGCGAGTACTTTTTTCTTTAATTGATTTTTAAATTATTATAGATCTGTTTGTCTTAATAGGATTATAATCATGTATTAGAACCTCTAAATATGGACCCTGTAGGTTAAAAAAAAAAAAAGTAGAAAACATATATAAGACCATATAGAAATATATTTCTGATTTTAAAATAAAATCCCATCAAAGCTGATTGACTAGAATCTAAGATCTCTCTGACAGAGCTGGAAATTAATCCAGAACTAGAATGTGACATTAGCTAGAAATCATTTAATTCTGTGCTGCCATGCTAAATGCAAAAAATGAGTGTCATTGCCGTAAAAAAGTGAATATGGAACTGAATTGAAGGATGATCTGAAAGGCTGATAGCAAGACACACAAACACACAGATGGTGGAGGGGAGAAACTATTTAAGTTTTGATGCCATTGCCTTGAATTTAGGCAGCTCCCCAGGGACAAGATGGTCTCCGGAAAAGCTCAGCAAATGACCAGGGACATTGGAAAAGCTCAGCAAATGGCCAGGGACAGAGCCAGAACAGCACAGTCATAGGTTGAGTTTTAGTCTGCTGCTATTCATAGCACCCTGCTTCATGCCAGCTTCAAAAATGAAAGTACTGGCTGGAGCAAAGTATTATGGGGCTTGAAGTTCAGATTGTAACATGGGAGGCTTCTTCTGGATGCTGCTTCTGATTTCTGGGCTTTGGGTGTTATCCTTCTTCTGCTGAGATGGCAGCAGGACAGGGAGGAATGGGGGATGGGAGGTTTTTAACTTGCTTGTTTCTGCCTACTGCTTGCTAATGCTTTATGTTTTTCCAGCAAACACGCCAAGGCAGTTGTGCATTCACATTGCGATTATCCAAGTTGCTCTCTAGACTCTTATCTCTCTCCCATTATGTCACAACCTGGATTTTTTTTGTGTGCTGTTTGTCACCCCACTTCTGTGTGTGGGGAGGCAGACAGGGTAACCATTACAGGGTCTCTGGAAGGTGAGGCCCTACCAGCTGATCTGGAGGGAGCTCTGCCTGCCAGCTGGAGGGCCAGTCAGTGCCAGCTGTCTCTCTAGAGGTCTGCATCAGGCCACTGACCAGTGAGGAGGAAGGTGCGCTCTGGTGGCGTGGGTGGCAGCAGCCATCTTGTGTACCCAGTGCATCATAGGATGGCTTGGGTTCGAAGGGACCTCGAAAGGTTATCTAGTCTAATCTCTCCACAGTGAGTAGGAACATCCTTCATTAGATCTGGGTGCCCAGAGCCCTGTCAACCCTGACTTGGAATATCTTCAAAATGGGGCCTCAACCATCTTCCTGGGCAACCTCTTCCATTGTTCCACTACCCTCACGGTAAAGAGCTTCCCCTAACATCTAACCTAAATCTACTGTTCTATAATTTCAAACCACTGCCCCTCATTTATCACTCCAGGCCTTTGTAAACAGCTCATTTCCAGCCTTCTTGTAGGTCCACTTCAGGTACTGGGAGGCCACTATTAGGTGTCCCCGGAGTCTTCTCTTCTCCAGGCTGAACAACCCCAGCCCCATCATTCTGTCCTCTTAGGAGAGGTGTTGGTGTTGGGGCCAGGGCAGCTGCTGGTGTGCAGATGGCCTTGCTTGATTGCCAGAACAGTGAGTCCCATCTCACCAGATTTAAAAAAACTATGAAAGTTTAGAAAGTTACTCATGTATGAAATAGTTTCCAGATTTATGATGCAAGTTTAGGAATGACAATAAGGCCTGGTGTCTTGAACTATTCAGTCCTTTCCATAGGCAGAGAATTTTGGAGTTTGTGAGAAATGTTGATTCTAGATTTGAGTATGACTTGACCATAATAATCATGCAAAGTAGATAGGAAAAGTGCTATGGGTAATGTTATGCAAAACACAATGAAGGAACTGAAGGAGGTGTCTGATTTGCAATACAACAGGGAATATATTAAAGGATCCTTTTTCATTTTACTTCTGTGGAACAGAACCTAAGTGTTCTGTATATGTGTAGTTTGTATTCCAAACAAGTTTAAAAAATGTTAACACTGAAGTGGATTTGTTTGAACAGAATAGTTTATTGCAAGGATTCACCGATAACAAAACCAAAAAAATAGTTGAAATAGACTTTTATTAAACATGAGAGAACTAATCCATGTTTCTAAATATATTTGTATGCACTGTGGCAACTTCTGTGGTTGAAAGAAGACGAAAAAGAGGCTTAAAAGTAAAAAGTTATACTGCGGTGAGACTTAATAAAGACACTAGGAATTTAAATCTATAAATCCTATTGAAGTTATGCGGCAAATTGAGCTGACAGAAAATTTTTGTTGCCCTATTGAAGTAATTCTCCTGTATCTATGGTGGAGAACCAAAGATTTGTATTTTTGCATTGCATTCCTATTAAAAAAAACAAAAAAATTCTGAATGGGAGTCCGTGATTAGGGATTCACAGAAACGCAGGTTATATGATACTGGTCTCCTCCTACCCACTCAGGGGTCTGGTGTGATGCCCAGTTCTGAAGAGGGCAGCTGTGCAGAGTCAGTACTGCACAGGTGAGGTGATAGACCACAGTGCCATTGTAAGGCATGGAAAACAGAGACCGTTCAGAAGAAATGGTGCAAAACTTTCAAACCGTGAATGTACATGTAAGAAAGCATCCTTCCCTATTTTCACCCTTCTGCTCAGCTTATCAGCCCCAGCATTGTTGCTGGACATGAGATAGAGGGAGATCTGTGAGCTGTGCCAGCCTGCACACGGCATGGGGGGGGGAGATCTGCTTGTCATGTGTATAATGTCTTGCCCCACGTGTAATAACAATATGCTGGACTTCTATATACATGTGTATACTTGCCTAAGGTGTCAAAAAGCCTGTGAAAACACTTCAGCTTGCTAAAAACTTAGTATTGCTCTGGCCTGTTTTTTGAAATGGATTTTGAAATGGATTTTTGAAATGGAATTGAAAGGTTCTTCTGGGAACCTACTGACTGATACCTGTAAAACAACTTAGGTGTTTAAGATTAAAACCAGACAAACTCATATACAGGCTCTCTTGTTTCAGGGAGTTCATAACTAAAGTGAGATGCTTCTTTTTCTTCCATGTCACTTTTTCAAGTGACATGGATACCATAAAAGATAACATTTAGCAGTATATTATTTGCTACATTATTAGTGGGTTTCCTCCCTACTCTCTTAATTTTGGGATGCTAACTCCTAGCAAATTCTCCTTTTGTAGTAATAGTAATGTACTTTTTAGTGTTTTAAAGGGATATGAGTTTTGTAGGATTACATACAAATACTAAAAATGACATTTAGCTTGCCCAAAAAGTAGGTAAAAGTGAAATTTATCAATATATTTAATCCTAGTTATGCCTAGGATGAAAAATAATTTTGTGGAATGAATTATTTATATGATTAATGCAGTATTTTTCTGTTTGTGCTATATTAGTGATTAGGTTTCTTAACAGCATTCATCTTTATTTGTCAAAATGTCTTCTGAGCTTCTCTCTCAAAGGACTGTAAAATTTTTAATGTTATGCTTTCTATTTAATTGTCCCTATTCAGAGAAGCAAAATGGTAGAGTTTTATTTTATTCATTGGATAAGTAGTCGGTGTTTCTAGAACAGGTTTGTGTTCAAATTTATTATTCTATTTCTATGACTTCTCATACATTCAGTTTTGAAATTTGTTTTCTGTTTGTGCCAATGAAAGTCAAGTACCTGAATATTCTAAAAAGAAAATCCTAAGGAGTCTGGAGAAAATAAAATAGGTGACTTAGAAGGATACTTGGGGTTTTTTTTTGGTGAAATTGAGGGAAAATAAAGTTAAGAAACATAACACTGGAAGCAATATTTACTTAGTCATATCCTAATTAATATTAAGAGTGAGGAAATTCTAGAGATGCAATACAGAAAATGTGAATTGAAAAAAGGATTAATTATTGTAACCCTTAGAAATACAACTTCAATGTATTTTATAAATTGATTATTAATTTTCCATTGAGTACAAGGGTGATTCTACTGCTCTGGTGACTTTTTTTTAGGAGAGCATGTTTTTTTGTATTATTATCTTCTTATGTAATTAAGCATTTAAGTCTCTGACACAAACCTAATAAATTTGAACAGCTTCACAATATGGTACCAATAATAGCATATATAGGAGCTGAAGAAGTAGAAGGAGGTTGGGTTTGTTTGTTAGGGATGGGTTTGGTGTTTAGTTTGTTGTTTTGTTTGATTTTTTTGTTTGTTTAAATTGGGAATCCTTAACTAAATTAGAGATTAAATTATTTTTAGAAACCTAGGCCTTCCAATATCTATTATTACAGATAAGAAGGTTTTATGTTTTGCAGAGGATTCACATTTCCATGGATCTTGCAAAGATGCTTGATAATAGCCTGACAATATATCTGCTGGGCCATTTTTTATCTGGAGCTGTGCTTACTTGTGTGTAAGCTTACCTGTGCTTACAGGTGACTTTGCTTGTAGGATTTTATGTTGTCTTTTAAAGCCAGAATTCTTCTATCTACTTTAGGACTCTCTAGTGCCTCTTGCCTAAATATTTCATTAGATATTTGTTGGTCATGCAAAAATTCAAAGAAGTTAACAGTTTGTTTTTCAGTATCCACTCCGGTGTAATATGGATCAGCAACTCTGCATGTCTCACATGAGTCATGAGAGACAATGCTCATTGACCTCCTACTTTTCCTATGAATGTTTTCTGAAGGACACAGTGAGGAGAAGGACACTTCACAGATGGGAAAGCCTCACATCATATGGGAAAATCTTAAGCATCAGGTGAGTCTGACTATCAGAGAGATACATCACAATTAGGAAGCTGAGAACAAGTGCAACTGTTTCCTGGTCAATGAAGCATAAGATTAAAGGCTGATGTCAGAATGTGAGAATCCAGTTAGCAAGTGACTTGTGTCTATAGTACAAAAGTAAAATGCTGCTATTTATGTTATATCTTCTAGCACAGCATGGTTGCTTTTCATGTAAATTACAGAATTATTTATTATGAGTAATTAAATATTTATCTGGAATAATAATATGCAGTGTTATAAAGAAATGACCTATGAGAAATGCAGTATAGAAGTTGTACTTTTTCTTCCACTTCACATTGTCCACACTGAACAATACACAAACACCTCCAGTGGTGTAAGTTATTACAGATACTGACTGTAGTTTCATAACTTCTAGTTAATTTGGTGATGAACTGACTCAGTAGTTCCACAGTGTAAAGAAACAGAAAATAGAAAAGCCAATTTACATGAAGAATATAGGGTACAAGAAACATATTCTTGAGAATTGCTTGAAGTATGAGGCTGCTGCATTTTGTGATGGTAACCAGTTCTCAGCAGTTTAATAGTGCTTTGGACATATGTACAATATACTTCCTATAACTAAGAGAAATAAAGGAGAGATTGTACTGTTTCTTTGTGGTACATTCCTTGAGGAATAAAACTAAGAAGCTTAGAAGTTGCTTTATAAGTGAGATGTGGTCCTGTTAAAGACTCAAGAGATTTTGGTGTAGGAAAGACGTGAAGGTTATGGGCTAATTTAGATACAGATTTATTTCACAGGTCATTTATTTGGGTGACTGGGATTTTACAAAAGGAGTCTAGGGAAATGTATTAATATCTTTAAAGTGGCTAAATGTGTATGGTTTTACGATTGTTCTTGCTTTATTGGATAATGCACCTTTCTGATTTCCTCTTGGCAAATTCCCAGAATGAATTTATAGCTTATTAGGATCGTGCTTAAGCTATGCAGGTCAGTACATGAACATGTGTGTCTACTGCCCACATGTAATAATAAATTCTAATGGAAGAGGAGGACTACATTGTTAATCGTAAGGACTAGAGACTGTTTTGGATGACCAGGAAGAAATACAGCTCATGGAAAACAACTAGATTCACTGATTTATCCATCTTAGTATAAACATGGGGCATGTATTATGAGATATGTGTGCAAAGAGAGGGGAAGACAGAGACCATATGTGACCTTTCAAACAGTTTAAAG
>VWYK01021165.1:0-15758 GCA_013399775.1 Semnornis frantzii | reverse complement strand
AACCAAAAAAAAAAAAAAAAACAGCCCCTGTGTCTCTCCCTGAATGTGCTCAAGGCCAGGTTGTATGAGGCCTTGAGCAACCTGGGCTAGTGGGAGGTGTCCCGGCTCATGGCAGGGGTTTGGAACTGGATGTGCTTTGAGGCCTCTTCCAACCCATCACATTCTATGATTTTCAGTTTAAAAATACTTACCAGTGCAGCAGGGGACGAGAACACTTGCTGGAGAAGAAAATAAATTGATGTTAAAAACATGAAGCCAACCATGCTGCTGAGTAAACAGGGGAGTTTCTTAATCTTTGCCCACAGAATGACCTTGGCCAAACCCAGGTGACCATATCACTGCTGAAAAGACAAAATGCTATAAACCAATCTGCCATTAATTACTACCCACATCATGATGCTGCTCTTGAGCCCCTCACCTTGCCTTTTTCTGCTGATGGAGTTTAGGTTTGTAGCTCCATCTTCTTGAGTCTTTCATCCCACCCCTCTCCACTGATGGAGCTGAGCTTCATAGGTTTGTCTAATTTCATCCTCAGCAATGCCTGAATGTAGCCAAGATAACATCATGGCCTCTACTGAGGTGCTTGGCTGCACAGAGAGAGATCCAAGCATCAAAATCCCACCTTGTGTAATGCCAGCTAAGAAGTCCCTCCACTGGGAGCAGGGAGAAAAGAGCATGAGACCAGGGAACAAGCCTGTGATCCTCTTAGAAACTGGGAGATGGACCCCCCAAAAGAAATGAAGGTGGCACAGTGAGAGCATAAAACCAATAGCATGTGAAGTCATGGGTGTCCAACATGGGGCCAGTTACAACAGTCAAAAGGACTCTAAGGCTAAAAACCTCTCCTGATCCCTTACCCAGCCAAGAAGGATTATCTGCTGTCTTCTCTTCTGAGGGCTCAGTTTGGTCTGTGGCTCCTGTGGTGCTGACTGTGGAGAGAAACATAGGGAAGAAAACCACTCCAGATTCTATGCATTCTCCATCTTTCCGTAATCTTTAGGATATCTCAGTGAGGAGCACATCTAACATGGGCAGGAGATTTGTGGAAGAGTCACACAGGGACCTCTTGGAAGCCTGATGGATAGAGCTGCTGTCCCACAAGGCTGTGTTGCCCAAGTGTTGCTGGCCATTAAATAAAAACCCACTAGAATGAGAGAACCATGGAATGGTTTTGGCTGGAAAAGACCTTTAGGATCATCGAGTCCAAACATTCTTCCACTCTACCAAGGCTGGTGCTAAGCCATGGCCCTCGGCACCGCATCTCTGCCTCCTTCAAACACCTCCAGAGATGGTAACCTCACCTCTCTTGGAAGCCTGTTCCAGGGTTGAGACTCCTTTCAGTCAAGATGTTTCTTGCAAAGTCCAACCTAAACCTCCCCTGATGCAGCTTGAGGCCATTTCCTCTCATCCTCTGACTTGTCAGTAAGGAGAAGAGACCAGCTCCAACCTGGCTCCAACCTCCTTTCAGGTATTTGTAGCAAGCCAGAAGGTTTCCCCTCCCCTTTCTCCAGAAAGGCTTAGTCCACCAGCTTGTCTGGTAACTGACACACTTCACACTAATTATTATCATTCTGACTGCTCCTCTTGAAGGGAGAAATGTCAATCTATGCACAACTGTGCTCAGAGTCTTTTACAGCAGAGCCTGGCACCTTGCAAGGCGGAGACCTGCTCACCATCACTGCTGGAAGAATATGCTGCACCCCTGGATGCTGCTCCCTGCCTGCCCAGACTGGGCTCCTTCCCTTACTGGGAGCAAGGATTTAGGAATAATTCACTGCACAGCAAGAAGGACTGCTGGAGAGCAGGATGGTGCCCCCAGCACTGCTCACCTCTGCATTCAGGAGCAGGCCCACTCCAGGAACCATTGAGGCCATTCCCCATCACACAATGAAGAGTTCCATGTCCCACAAGCTGGAACCCAGGCTCGCACATGTACATCACGACTAAATTGTAGGTAAACTCCTTCAAGCTGCTGCCATTGTGATTCCCATTGGGAATAAGTGGAGGTGGAGGGCAAGAAATAGCTGGGGGAGAAAAAGAATTCACTAGGAGACCCCTGGGATGCTCCTCTGAAGAGAGGAAAATCCAAGGGCTGCTCATACACAGGCTCATGTTGCACCAGTGGCAGAAGCAGAGGCTAAATGGAATCATTGGCCACCCTCTTGGCACACAATGACTTGAGGTGACTCTCAGCCTGCTGTCCTGCATGCCCAGAGGCAGGACACTGAGACAACCAGGACCACTGGCTGCTCATCCATGCCAGTCTCTCCCAGGCAGAAGGCATCAGCAGTGATACTGCTCAGTCTCTGCTTCCATCACAGCAGCAGCTCCTTCCCAGAGATACCCAACTGCAGTTAGTGCAATCCTCCCATGACCCAAGGGTTGGAAGATTTGGTGTTTCCAGTCAAGTCCTGGAACCCTCACTTACCCAAACATGTCGGAAGTTCACTCCAGGCAACTCCATCTCCCCTTAGGGAGCACCAGACAAGAGGTGAAACTCCCTTTAATGTGTACCTGCAGGGGTGAAAGCATGGCAATAGATCAGTTGCCCTCTCCCTGTAGGTGCTCAAGGCCAGGTTGAATGGGGCCTTGAGCAGCCTGGTCTGGTGGGAGGTGTCCCTACGCATGGCAGAGGAGTTGGAACTGGATGACCTTTGAGGTCACTTCGAACCCAAATCATTCTATGATTTGTTGTTGTCACCAACCCAGACCATGTCACCCCACAGAGGTGCTGAGGACTTGACAGGCAAAGCTCCTTGCCCCATCTCACACAGCAGTGACCCTGGCCAGGAGACTGGGAGGCAGTGGGCAGCTGGCTTCACACTCACCCAGGGTTACAAACTACCACTGCATTTGCACTGAACAGATGATCCTTTGCGAGGACTTTGCCATGCTGTGGATTTGCTGGAACACCACAAGACTTCCCTAGGAAAGAGTAAGAGCATCCTTAGCAGGCTGCCAGGGCAGGGAAAAAGCTCAGAGGTGTGCTTTCCATGACAGTACGAGATGTCACACCAGTATGGGAATGTCACACCAGTATGGGATGTCACACCAGTATGGGGATGTGACAAGGGCTTGTAGCGATAGGACATGGGGCAATGGCTTTGAGCTGGAACAGGGGAGATTTAGACTGGAGATTAAAATTAAGTTCTTTCCAGTGATGGTGGGGAAACACTGGAACAGGTTGCCCAGGGAGGTTGTGGATGCTCCTCTCTGGAGGTGTTCAAGGCCAGGTTGGATGAGGCCTTGAGCAACCTGGACAGGTGGGAGGTGTCCCTGCCTATGGCAGGGGGGTTGAAAGTGGATGATCTTTAAGGTCCCTTCCAACCCAACACATTATGTGATTCCACGATTCTATGAAGTGCTCCTTCGCCCCAGAGCTGCCAGCATTTCACCATCACCTTTTCCTGGCAGATGAGGGAGGATATGGGGGAGATCTCTGCTTGAATCTGCTTCGCATCAGTGCTGTGGAAGCACCTGGAGGCCTTGAGACATCACCGTGCTAAGGGCAGTGCAAGGACCAAGGGCTTTGAGCATCTTGGGCCACTGGGAGGTGTCCCTGTGCATGGCAGGGCGTTGAAACTGGTTGATCTTTAAGGTCCCTATGAACTCAACCCATTCCATGAATCTATGAAACACCACGGAGAGACTCACTGTGACAGAGCTGAGGAACTTCTGACCACGTTAAATTGTCCAGACAAGTGCTGGTGGGGGGCTGAGCTGTGGTGTTCTCATAGCCTACACGGCAAATGTAGCTCACCCTGGTACCCACGGGGTAAAAATTCTGCACTTCATCTTCTTGTGAGATTCTGGCAAAGGGCACATGGAGGGGGCTGGGGCAGCTACCTGGGGACAGCAGAGACAACCAGAGTGTGTGGTTAGCAAGGCCAAGTTCTGGGTCCTGCACCTGAGTCACAACAACCTCATGCAATGGTAAAAAGCTTGGGGAAGGGTGGCCGGAAAATGCCCAAGACCTGGGAGTGCTGGTCAGCAGTCACCGGCATGCTGGCCTGGATCATCCATGGTGTGGCCACCACGAGCAGGGAAGGAAGTGAAAGTGCCCCTGTACTGGGCACTGCTAAGGCCACACCTTGAATCCTGGGATCAGTTTTGGGCCCCTCACTCCAAGAAGAACATTGAGAGACTGGAGCAGGTCCAGAGAAGGGCAAAAAAGCTGTAGAAGAGTCTGGAGAACAGGGTTGGGGTGGAGCAGCTGAGGGAGCTGGGAGTGTTTAGCTTGGAAAAAGGAGGCTGAGGAGAGACCTCATTGTTCTCTCCAGCTCCCTAAGAGGAGGTTGCAGTGAAGTGGGGGTTGGGCTCTTCTCTCTAGTAACAAGTGATAGAATGAGAGGAAATAGATGGCCTCAGGTTGCACCAGGGGAGGTTTAGGTTGCATATTAGGAAAAATTTCTTTGCTACAAGAGTGGTCAGGGATTGGAACAGGCTGCCCAGGGAGGTGGTGGTCACTATCCCTGAAGAGGTTCAAAAACCATGTGGACATGAGCACTTTGGGACACAGTTTAATACCCATGGTGGCATTGAGTTGACAGTGATCTCAGAGGACTTTTCCCACCAAAACAGTTCTCTGACTACTTTTACTAACCCATTGAACTCCAACAGACTAAGCAGAGCTATGCAAAAGGGGTAGTAGGAGATACTGTGGACAGCAACTTGATTGTGCATCACACTGAGTGAGGAAACCCTTGAGGCAGAGATTGCTAAAGCAGCAAAGGCTTTCACAAGTTAAGGGCATCATTAAGCAACTGGTCAGGAGACAGTCAAAGACTCACGGCCACAGAAGTCAGGGAGTTTGGACCACTGGGAGTTTGCCAGGCACTGGGTGGTGTCTGAGAGCAAGGGGCGCTTCACGTAGCCCTTACTGCAGCTGTAGGTCACCCTGGAGCCCACACTGAAGCTTTTCTGGTGTTTAGTGTCTTCCAGAGGCTCTGCATGGCTTATGGTTGGCAAAGGCCCACAGTCACCTGCAGGGAAGTAGAATGGGATTTAATGGGGATCCTGCTGAAGTGCCCAGGGCAAGGCACAGCACAGACGAACAGACAGAGTTCAGAGAGAGCAGAGGGCATGCACCCACAGCACACACATGGGAGAGCACATGTGGAACACACCTCCATGGAGCACACAGCCCCCATGACATGCAGACAGCAAAGCAGAGCATATGTGGAGCACACAGAGGACACCCACATAGAGCACAGCCACCCATATGCCCAGGGAGGTTGTGGATGCTCCCTCCCTAGACGTGTTCAAGGCCAGGCTGGATGAGGCCTTGAGCGACCTGTTCCAATGGGTGGGTTGGAATTGGATGAGCTTTGAGGTCCCTTCCAACCTAAACCATTCTGTGAAATTCTATCAAATATGGAGCACAGCCACATGGACCCATATGGACCATACACATGTATGGACCACATGGAGAATATGCAGAGCACCCAGCAGAGCACATGTGGAGTACACAGAGTGCACACATGCACGTGGAGCACATACATGTATGGGACATGCATAGAATATAAACACATGGAGCACACCTACATGCATGGAGCACACAAATCCCCATAGAGCACACACCCAGAAGGAGCACGAGCACCCACAACATGCACCCAACACAGCAGAGTACATGAGGAGGAGCACACCAAGTGCAGACATGCAGACGGAACACATCTACATAAGGAACATGTGGAGAACACACGTGTGTGGAGCACACCTCCGTGCATGGAGCACATGAACCCACATAGAACATATCCATGTGAGGAACATGTGGAGAACACAGAATCATAGAATGGTTTAGGTTGGAAGGGACCTCAAAGCTCATCCAGTTCCAACCCCCTGCCACAGGCAGGGACACCTCCCACTAGCCCACATTGCTCAAGGCCTCATTCAACCTGGCCTTGAACCCCTCCAGGGAAGGAGCATCCACAACCTCCCTGGGCAACCTGTGCCAGTGTCTCACCACCCTCACTGCAAAGAACTTCTTCCTAACATCCAGTTTCAATCTCCTTTCTGCCAGTTCAAACACATTACCCCTTATCCTGTCATTGCAAGACCTTGTCAATAGTCTCTCCCCAGCCCTCCTGTAGCCCCCTTCAGACTCTAGAAGGCTACTACAAGGGCTCCTCGAAGCCTTCTTTTCTCCAAGCTGGAGCCCCAACTCTCGTTGTGTAGAGCGCACCTCCACGCATGGAGCACACGAACCCACAAGGAGCACAAGCACCCACACCTCGCACCCGACACGGCTGAGCACAAAAGGAGCACACACCCCTCTCCTCGGAGCACATCCCCAGGGGAACAGGACCCCTCCATGGTCCCCGGCCCTCCTGCCGGGTTGCTCACCCCACGCTTCGGAGAGCAGCAGCGGCAGCAGCGCAGACAGGAGCAAGCGGCGGTGCCCAGAGCCCATCGCTGCTGCCCGTCCGGTGCGGTGCCGGGAACCGTAGCGGGCAGCGAGCGGGCAGTCCAACACCGAGGAGCCAAGCTGGAATCTGAGCAGGAATCGGACTAGGAACCGGAGAGCGGAGCGTCAGGCAGCCCAACAACAGTAAACCGAGCACCGGACTTGAAACCGGACAGCCGAGCAGGAACCAGAGAAGGAACCGGACTAGGAACCAGCCAACGGAGCACCAGGCAGCCCAGAGCCGGGAAGCCCAGCCCCGACCACAGCCATCCGGCCCCGGGCAGCGTAGCCCCGAGTGCCGCTCGAGCGGCTCGGCTCCCCGCAGGGCGGGGAGCGGAGGGGCGCAGCCGAGCCCCTCCCGGAGCCCAGGGAGAGATGTTGCTCAAGCGCAGCCGGAGTGCTGGTGTTGCGGCTGCCAGGCACGGGCAACGCCCGCGGTTGTGGGACCTGGAGCCAAAAGCAGAGCCGAGGGCTGACCCAGCCCCCCACACACTTCCCACGGGTCCTGGGTCCCTTCCCTGTGATTTCGGCTCCTGGAAGTCTCTCGCTGGAAGGGTCTTACTCGAAGGTCACCTGCCCCGGGAGGGCTTGGGCTGAAGGATACGGTTCTCCTGACTGCTCCAAGAGGCTCCTTCCAGCATCCCGAGGAATGTGGTGGGGCTCTTCAGGCTCCAACTGCCTCAGCTTCTCCTCCAAGTCTTTCCTCCACACCTTCCAGTAAAGTAACCCTGCTTTCCAAAGTTGTCAAACCTCAAATGAAATGAAAAGGAAAAAAAAAAAACAACAAAAAAGGCACCGTGAGGATATTGCCAACTTCAGCTGTGAACCCTTCAGCTCACCTCAAACCCAGGAGAGGTAGAGAAGATCCCATTTCACAGGCTCACAGGATGTCAGGGGCTGGAAGGGACCCAAAAAGATCATCGAGTCCAGCCCTCCTGCTGGAGCAGGACCAGACAATCTAGCTCAGGGCATACAAGAACACACCCAGACAGGCCTGGAAAGGGTCCAGAGAAGGAGACTCCACAATCTCTCTGGGCAGCCTGTGCCAGTGCTCTGGGACCCTTCCAGTCAAGAAGTTGCCCCTTGTGTTGAGCTGGAACCTCCTGTGCTCCAGCTTATCCCATCCCGTCCCGTCCTGTGCTGCAGCTTATCCAGTCCTATCCCAGGGAGCAAGTGAACAGAGCCTGTCGCCCTGCTCATGAGCCCCAGCCCTCAGATATTTATAAGCATCTATTAAATCCCTTCTCAGTCTTCTCTTCTCCAGATTAAAAAGGCCCAGGTCCCTCAGCCTCTCCTCATCAGGCAGTGCCCAGTCCCCTCATCATCCTCGTAGCCCTCCGCTGGACTCTCTCCAGCAGATCCCATTTGTCCTCCCCATTTGGTTTAGTTGCACATGGGGACAAGAGCTGCATCTTCATCAGTGTCTCCAACCTTCTATGACAGCGTCTGACCCAGGGAGCACAGCCCGGCCCAAGCTTGGGGGCACCAGCTCCCTGCCAGACCCCTCCCCAAAACCATCTTCAAACATGCCCTACCCATCCCTAGGAAGAGACCTCTGTGAAGAGAGTGTTTTCTGCAGGAGAGGAAAGGACTTTGCTCCAGCCCAAGGTGTGCACAGGAGACCAGAAGCCGGTAAGTCACTTGGAAGGTGTTAATGGAGCTCCTTCCATTAACATCTGCACACAAAACAAAGCAGCGGGGATACCATTTCCACTGGAACAATCCCAGTTAGACACAAAGCTCCACTGGAACAATCCCAGTTAGACTCAAAACTCTTTGAACAAGGCTCTGTGCTGCCCACAGAGGCTGAGGATTTCCTGCAGGCTGTCTGGGCACAAGAGGAATTTTCCTTGGCTCTGATGGGAAAAGCAGAGCTGCTCTGGGATCCTTACCCACAGGGCTGGTGGGAAAAACCGAAGGAAGGGTTGAGGTTGTTATTTGAGGCCCTGTCCAGTTCTGCTGAGTCGAGCTGCCAGGAAGGGACATGTGTCACCTCACCCCAAGGAGAGGGCAGCCAGGAAACGGTGAAGTTTCCACTCAGTAACTCAGTTATTTATTTTTTTAATTTCTTATTTTCCACTTTTATTTCCCTTTCCAACATAATTTAAGCTCCAAGAATATCTAACACAAGTATTTGCAAAAAGGCTAAGGCAAAAGGAAGCTGCTAACAGAGGAAAAAATGCTTTAAATGCTGGGGAATTCTCTGGTAATAGCTTAAAGGAGTGACCTCAGCATGGGACAGTGAGGTGTTTAGAAGCATTTGGCAAAGCCTTCTTGAAATGTTGAGCCTTCTCAGGAATGGGCTCAGTTCCTGCTGCATCACAAACACCAACTGCTGCAGTTTCACTCAGGGAAGTCCCCTCACTAATTGTTCAGGTTACAGAATCCAGAATGGCAGGGATTGGAAGGGACCTCTTGTGATCAACCGGTCCAGCCCCCCTGCTAAAGTAGGGGAACCCACAGCAGCTTGCCCAGGATCACAGTCACAGTGCCCAGGTGGGTTTGGAATCTCTCCAGAGAAGCAGACTCCACAACCTCTCTGGGGAGCCTGCTCCAGGGCTCCAGCACCCTCACAACAAAGAAGTTTTCCTGATGTTTAAAGCAAAATGTCCAGGGTTCCAGTTTGTGCCCACTCCCCCTGGTCCTGTCACTGGGCACCACTGAGAAGAGCCCAGCCCCAGCCTCTTGCCCCTCACCCTTTAGCTCTTGCTGAGCATTGATCAGATCCCCTCTGGGGCTACTCTTCTCCAAGCTCAACAGCCTCAGGGCTCTCAACCTTTCTTTGTCACACAGGTGCTCCAGGCCCCTCAGCATCTTCATGGTCCTTCATTGAACTCTCACCACCAGTTTCCTGTCCCTCTTGAGCTGGGGAGCTGTGTTATCTCAAGAACCAACTGAGCACAAAGCCCCACTGAGCAGGAGGTGCCCAGAAGCTGAGCCTGGTGATAGTGGGTCTGTGCCTGCTCAGCTGAGGCTGCTGAGGGCCACTGACTTTATCTTGCCCTGCCATCCCTTCCCCTAATGGCTGCTGACACCAGGCCAAACAGATGGTGAGGGCAGCCTGACCCATGCTGCTCTGCACGCCCACACTGCCAGGCTCAGACTGGAACAGTAGGAGGTTTCCAGTAAACCCAGCCAGCAAAAACAGGGCTGCTCTCGGCTTTCCACACACCTCTGCCCTCAGCTCCCTGCCTGTTTCTGCCATCCCTGTCTGGGGCAGCAGCCTGGGACTTCCCCAGCTCTCCTGTAGCCTGCTTCAGGTACCAGAATGCTGCTTTAAGGTCTCCCTGGAGCATTCTTTTCTCCAGGATGGCAGCAAGGCAACATTACAGGGTACAACCAGGAGCTCCTTCTCTGCCTGCTCACAGCCTGCAGCATTGCAGAGCTGCCTTCCTCCCTTTGCAAAGCACAAGTAGCATCTTCACAGCCTGAGGGTGAGCTGATCCCCCAACCACTGGTGGCTGTTACCTTCCACATAGGCTGGACAGAAATTATAGAATTATAGAATTTCAGCTGGAAAAGCCCTCTAAGTTCAGCAAACCAAACCTTCAACCCAACACCACCATGGCCACTGAACCATGCTCCCAAGTGCCATGTCCACGCATTTCTTGAACCACCATTTCTTGATCCCTCTAGGGGTGGTGACTCCACCACCTCCCTGGGCAGCCTGTTCTAATCCCTGACCACTCCTACAAAAAAAACAAAACAACAAACCCAGCTTTGCTAAGGAAAGAGCTTAAAGTACTGAAGATACAAAGATCAGCACAGAATTTAGTGTGTAAAGGCTGATTTCCTGGCAGAGATGAGCTTTGCAGGGCAGGGAGCTCCATGTTTTGCTCTCAGTGCAGCCTTGCTAGGTGTAGCTGCTGCTGGAGTGTGCTGCAGCCAGAGGTTTCTGGTGAGAGAAGGAGCAGTTCCAGCCCAGCAGAGCTGTAGCTCTCCCACAGCTTGCCCTGTGGGGCTGTATTTGTTGTGGCAGCAGGTCACCATTGCTAGCCAGCAAGTAAGTGTGTGATTGTGGAAACAAGCAGGTAGTGACACAGCTGAGCTCTGTCAGAAGTTCTCTGAAAAAACTTGATGAGCTTCTGAGGAACTTCCCACTCTTTCCCCTGGAGTAAGGCTGATCAGCTCCGTAGGGAATGGCAACAGGATTTGGGATGTTGAAAGAGAATAAAAGAAGGTCGCCCAGGGATGTGGTTGAGGTTCCATCCCTAGACACATTCAAGGTCAAACTTGAAGTGGCCCTGATCTAGTTGGAGGTGTCCCCGATGACTGCAGGGGATTTGGACAAGATGATCTTTGAGCGTTCTTTCCAACCCAATGCAGTGGAGGCTCAGATGGAAGAAGGAATTACAGGTACCAGCCAGTACTTTCAGAAGCAGTTTTAAATGATTTCTTAGAACTTTAAAACATATCACTACTGGAAAAAAAAAAAAGCAAAGCATTTTGTATACGCAGACCTGATCCAGCTTAGTCTCATATCTTTTTAAGTCCAACCATGATGTGGGGCATTTCAGATCCAGCCCATGGTGAAGGATCTCCATGCATGATACTTCCAGTGCTGTGTTTTGAGCAGATAAATATGAGCTCTGGCTAGGTGGGATCCCATTTCTCTTTGTCCACATCTGCAGTGGGATGACAGCAGCAGCAGCAACTGTGGCCATTTGAGTTAGATTCTTACCTCAGACATAAAAAAATTCAGAACAGAGAAACTTAGAAGTGAAAACTCAGAGTGGAGAGGCGAACATTCTAGGGATAGGCCATGTAATGGCAACAATAGATACGTTAATATAATTTCATTGGAGCATCAAGAGCTGTCTGGAAGCACAGCTTGGACCTTCCCCTTGCTGCTTCTGCTGCTTCACCTGTGCTCGCTGCTATCTTCCCCTGACGCTGCTTTGACTGCTGCTGCTTTTGCTGCTTCGCTGCCGCTTGACCCTTTCCTCATCTTCCTTCAGGTTATTATATTCCTGTAATAGTTATATTCTCCCTATACATCTTCCTTCAGGTTATTATATTCCTGTAATAGTTATATTCTCCCTATACTGTTATATTTAGATTAAATTATAAGAAATACAGTTTCTCATTTTTTTCCTGACTTTACAAAAAAAATCCGTGTTGTGGTGAGTTTATTCTACCGGGGGAGGGATCTGCCGGGGTACCCATTCTCCTTGCAACCATGCCAGGAAAGTGTAAATCCCTCCTCCTAGGGTTTCATCCACAGGGGTCCCTCTGTCATGGTGTCACTGGAGGAGGGCAGACCCATCACAGACTGCTTCTGAGCTGCAGATAAATGGATTTGTGCATCTTTATTATTTAGAATTTTTCCTTGCCACCTTTATTACTTACAATTACATGTTGATAGAATGATCACAGCTCAAAGGATGTTAGGGGCTGGAAGGGACCCAAAGAGATCCTCCAGTCCAATCCCCCTGCCAGATCAGAACCAGACAATCCAGCTCAGGGCAAACAGGAACACATCCAGACAGGCCTGGAACGGCTCCAGACAAGGAGACTCCACAGCCTCTCTGGGCAGCCTGTGCCAGGGCTCTGGGACCCTTCCAGGCAAGAAGTTGCCCTTGTGTTGAGCTGGAACCTCCTGTGCTGCAGTTTCCATCCATTGCTCCTTGTCCTATCCCAGGCAGCAAGTGAGCAGAGCCTGTGTCCCTCCCCCGACCCCCAGCCCTCAGATAATTATAAGCATCTATTCAATCCCCTCTCAGTCTTCTCCAGACTAAGCAGCCCCGGGTCCCTCAGCCTTTCCTCACCAGGCAGTGCTGCAGTCTCCTAATCATCCTTGTAGCCCTCCCTTGAACTTTATCCAGCAGATCTCTGTCCCTCTGAAACTAGGGAGCCCAAAACTGAACACAGTACTCAAGATGAGGTCTCAGTAGGGCAGAGTAATAGAATCATTAAAGCTGGGAAAGAGCTCTGAGGTCATCTTCTCCAACCATCAACCCAACACCACTGCGGTCACCAAACCATGTCCCCAAGCGCCATGTATGTGTAGTTTTTTATCACCTCCAGAGATGGAGACTCCACCACCTACCTCCCTGGGCAGCCTATTCCAGTGCCTCACTGCAGTTTCAGTTGTCCCTGTCATTAGTTACTTGGGAGAAGAGACCAACCCCCACCTGACTCCAACCTCCTTTCAAATAGTTGTAAGAGAGCAACCACCCAGAGACTGTTTCCACCACAGCTGATGCTCACCCTGGTCATGTGTAGAAGAATCTTTTGCAGTGGATGGGGAACCTGGTGTAGCAGCACTTCTGCCATGTCCAGCTCCTCCGCGCTGCCCACGACCTCACTGGTGTGGAACAAGGTTCATTTAGAGCATTGCTTCTTACTACCAGAACAAGGACTCCATGCACAACAACTTCCAAGCAACAAGAAGCTCAGCATTCTAGAGGCTATATGGTACAAAGTTCTGCCTGAGGGCAAGGGAGCCACTGGGAAGCGGAAATGCATTTCATAGCTTCATGAATGGTTTGAGTTGGAATGGATCTTAAAGATCATCCAGTTCCAACTTGCCTGCCATGGGCAGGGGCATCTCCCACTAGCCCAGATTGCTCCAAGGCCTCATCCAACCTGGCTTTGAATACCTCCAGGGAGGACACATCCACAACCTCCTTGGGCAACCTATGCCAGTGCTTCATATGAAGCAAAGCTTGAAGAGGAGGAGGTCAGTGCAGACAAACCTGGGCTTTGAACCAGTGAAAAATACAAATTATACAGAGAAAGCTTACAGGAGACGAAAAGACAACAAAAAACCAAAACACTCACTTCCACAAAATGATGCAATTTTGGACCGTTTCATGTTTGTAAAGCAGCTGGCCTGAGAGAGGATGCCAGAGATCCCCATGTACTTTGGAAGACACAAGAGTCCTTGGCTGGTGCCAGGAGAATGGTAAGTCTGGGTTTTGTACAAGGGTACAACAAATCTGAAGGCTGAGGCAGTGCAGCTCCTTGGCACTGGGGAGAAACACAGGACAAAAGGAAAACTCCAGGTACAGAATCACAGAAACATTCAGGTTGGCAAAGCCCCTCAGGATCACTAAGTCCAACCATGAACCCTACTCTACAAGGTGCACCCTAAACCATACCCCCAAGCACCACATCCAAATGACTTCTAAACACATCCAGAGTTGGTGACTACACCACCTCCCTGGGCAGCCCATTCCAATGCCTGACCACTCTTGCTGGGAATTTTTTCCCCCTAATATCCAGTCTAAACCTATCCAGTCTCAGCTTGAGGCCATTCCCTTTTGTTTTATCACTAATTACGTGTGAGAAGAGACCAGCATCAACCTCTCCACAATCTCCTTTAAGACGATGAGGTCTCCCTTCAGTTTCCTGTTTTTCAAACTAACCATCCCCAGCTCCTTCAGTTGCTCTTTATCATATTTATTTTATACTGAACTGTGAGTAGAATCATAGAATGGTTTAGGTTGGAAAGGACCTTAAAGATCATCTAGTTCCAACCCCCCCACCATAGGCAGGGACACCTTGCAGTAGTTACTCTTGATGAGCTCTTCTGACCCCCAAATGAGCCACCAGGGCTGACCTGGTGTCCTGGAGAAAGAAGAGTGGGAGAAGGAGACTGTGTTCTGGAGTGACTTTTTGTAGAGGCTCAGCTTCATTTCCCACTTGGAAGCTTTCTTAGATACTTGGATGGCATTCCCATGGGAACCTGAAAGAATGAAAATCCTGGGGTGAAATTCCTCAAGCAGCTTTTGAATGGAAGTGTGGTAAAGGAGCAAATTGAGTTGGGGAATGTGGAGTTAATGTAGAATCAGCTCAACTCACTGTGGAGAGGAGGGCTTTGGACAGGTCTCCTTTGCATTTCTTTCCCTCCAGCTTTGGCAGATGTGCTTTTCTCTAGGGTGTAAGGAACAAGCACGACTAGCAGGACCACACCTTGCTTGCACAGGCTCTTACACATTCCTTACTTCACCAGCACTCATTTTTTCCCCCTCCCTTCTTTAAAATCACAGCCTGACGGATACCAGACACATCCTGTGCTAAGCAACAAGAACATTTTAAGCTGGTCCATGCTAAACACCGACCAAACACTGAATTTGCAATAAGCAGCGAGCTCAGATGAATCCACCTTTGCATTCTGGTCCAGCTCCACTCCAGACTCCTTTTGTCTTGTCCCTGCTTGTGCAATGGATGCTTGTGTTGCCAACGAGATGGAAGCCAGAGGCACAGCTGTAGGTTACTGTTGAGTTGTACACAAATTCTCCCACACCTTCACCATCGTGTTTTCCATTGCTGATTTCAGGAGGTGAGGAGCAGGTAATTGCTGCAGGGAGGAAGGCTGGTGTGAGAAACTGCAGTGATAATGAAAATGCAAAATGATTCTTGAGTCCCCCAATGATTCTTGAAGAGAATAAACTTTCTGGACAGCCGAAGATGGGTAACCAGCACTGCCATCTGGCTAGATCATCTCCCTTTTCTTCCTGAAGTCACATTTTCCTAGAATCACAGAATTGTTTGGGTTGGAAAAGACCTTTAAGATCATCCAGTCCAACCATTCTCTTAACCAGGTCTGGTGCTAAACCATGGGCCTCATTGCCACTGCTCTGCCTCTTTTCAGCACCTCCAGGGATGGGGATTCAACCACCTCCCTGGGCAGCCTGTGCCAGTGTTTGAGAACCCTTTCAGTGAAGAAATTTTTCCTAATATCCAACCTAAACCTCCCAATGGGCAGCTTGAGGCTATTTCCTCTCACCCTGTCACTTGTTCCTTGGGACAAGAGACCAACCCCCCAGCTGGCTCCAGCCTCCTTTCAGGGAGTTGTAGAGAGCCAAAAGGTCTTTTTCCTCAGTCTCCTTTTATTTCCAGGCTGAACACTACTCTGTCTCATTACAAGGGTCACAAAAATGGAACAGACAACTTGGCCTGGTTTGTGATTCCTTAAAATTTCATCCCCCACCTTCACGGCTGCCTTAAGCCATGAGAAAATCCATTGATCTGGTGGGAACAAAGCTGCAGCAACAGAGTTGCAGCAGAAGGAGAAGCATTTCTCAGCTGCAGCCATGGTGGCAGATCTGCCACATGAGACCAACCAAACCAATGTGTGAAGATGGGCTCAGAGTAGATGTTGGGGTGCAGAATCTGTTGGGGTGAAGTCAAAAGCAAGGTTGGGTTCATCTTACGTTCACAAGTTGGAAGCTGACTCCATTCAACATCATTGCCTTTGAGCTGGCACAGGATGAAGTCCTTTCCCTCTAACCTGTACCTAGGTGAAAATGCACAAGGAAAGACAAATCTGTGCCATCACCCAGAAACTGAGAACAGGGGTTTTTATGCTGGTACCAGTATGATACCACAGAATCACAGAAACGTCCAG